>CATIWM010103466.1:0-12856 GCA_949671775.1 Mallotus repandus | reverse complement strand
GATTAATTATATTTTAGTCTTGTCTTATAAATACTCAAACTATTTTAAAACCTAATGAAACTCAAAATAGAAAGAGATTGTCTATTGTTAATTAAGATTAATCATATTACAGTAAGGCTCCAAACCTAAAAACCAATTTACCTTTCTTTTTTCTTTTTTTTTTTTGCCAAAAGACTTATCATTCATGCACCATCATCAATTAAAGATGTACCTTTCTTCTGCCAACAAAGAAAACACCATCAAATATGGCCAGAAATATAAATATATTTAACTCATTTAGCATTTAAATATAAAAAGAAAAATGCTCTTCAAATGGGATAGCAAAAGCACTAGCTTTCTACCAACAAACTTTAGTTTAGATCAACCAACTGCTATATTGAAGTATTTAACTCCTGAAACATGCATTAGGATATTATATAAACATTTAGCAATGTCATAAAAAAAAACCACACAATCAATTAAGGGGTTACAAAATAAACTAATAGACAAACATAAAAATTTCACAAATATAAAACACACACACATGCTAACTGAGAATAAAAGCAAAAATAGTCAACAACCATCAAGTAGTATTAAAAGTAAAGGTGAAAGACTGCAGGTGTCTAAAAAGTCATAAGTCTATATACTGGGGTTGACAACATGGACCTCAAATAATTTTTTTTTTTTATAACTGAGTGGCCCGTACTCCGACAGCTCGTCAGGGAGATCACTTCGATACGTCCACTGCAATTCATCTCCAGGTTCTGACCTAACCTTCCCTTCTTTTTAGTTTGAGTCCGCCTCTCTATTATGAAGTAGTAGTTTCCTAGCCCTTCGTCTGTCCTGATATTGAGGCAAGCCCTACATTGAGGTAATCCCGATTGTCTTACTGATTCTCTTCCCGAAAGAAGAAAGAATTTCTTTCACTACACTAAATAGGAAGTTACATTTGTAGCAGTCCAAGAATTGCTCTATCCCCGAGGTCACTCTCAAGAGTACGACCGGAGGCCCATCTTCTTACTTAACGAGTTTGTGTCGGTTGATGCGCCTGCTAATAAAGCGGATTCCATTATCAAGAAGTGTATCCACGGCTTCTCAATGCTACTTTCTTTGAAGAGACGAAAAGATCCCTAGTGAATGAAGGTCGCATATCCACTGTTGAAGTGCTTAATCCCAATTAATAGAATAGGCATAAGCAAGTGCAATAAGAGGTTTCATCTCTCAGCTCAGATTCGGCTCCTGATGAAATGCCTGAGTCAGTGGCACAAATAATGGATGGCGTAGAAGGAAGAAGGACAACTAGTCTTGTCGGAAGAGGAGTAGGACCAGAAAGAGGCTCTTGTTGCCGGTGTGATCTATCTCTATGAACGAATCAAAATTACAGCGATAAGGGCAGAAGGGGGGATATTCATCACAAGGGCATTCGCTAAGCAGTTAAGCTGAAGTAAAATACCCGGCTCAGTCCTATCTCTGAATTTTGGTTAATATTATGTATTCCTTACAGAATTGAGATAATCAATTTTCTCTTATATATTTTTGTTTATAGAGTCAGAGCATGTTGTGTGAAGCTTTGAATTTTTCTCTTTCTTTTACTTAAACTTTGTCGATGGAGTGAACCGGGTCTTGTCATCTATCTCTCAACATTTAGTCAAACTAGTTCTATCGGAAAAGCATCTTATTCCCTCTCTCTATCACTCGTTTCGCCCCTCCTTTCCTTGCCTAGTTAAAGGAGCCAATAGGTATTAAGCAGTTAAAGCATCTAAAGACTGACTTGACTCACCCCTTTCCTTTGATATTCCGGTTCGAAAAAGAGATTCCTTTAGTTTGAGATTTTGGAGGAGTAAGAAAGTTGTCACTTCTATGGCTATTGGTTAAAGTCGATAGGAAAAGAATAAGGGTCGACCACTCCCTCTTGAGTTACTTATATGAGTTATTGAGTTCGCTGCTCTGAGTTACCTAAGCACTGAGCCACCTATCCTCCACCTTACTAGCTTATTCCATATACTGACGGCTATGAAAACATGGACTAAGCTTTGCTTATGACCACGCTTGTTGACCATGCATTTGTTTGATCCCCTCGACCAGACCTTGCCCGAGATCACCGAAGTACGCGAGCTGAGCTTAGCCTTCTTCCCATTAGACTTCTTCTTTAGGGACGGACAGACCTAGTTCAACATGTTAACCGAGCCAAGCCAACAACAAGAAAAAGCCCCATTCTATTGGCTTAAGATTCGTGAGAAAGAGCTGGATATATTGGTTTGAGAGAAACGGGATCCGTTGGTTAGGCGTCCGCCGATTTGTATGGGGATTGGGGTGCTTCTGCTCAATATTCCTTATTATTTGATTCAGTTGGATTCCGCCGATGGAGAATCGGTATCTCTTTCTACGTCTTCGGCTGGGGATGCAGCTTCGAGAAATGTAGTTTCGGGACAAGCAGCTTCGGGAGAAAGGAATCTCTTGGTTCATATGGGAATGCGTCTGTTGTATCAGATAGTTCCTCCGGAGCAGACTTAGCAGACTATTTCGAAGGACACCATAGGAACACAAAAACTCAATAACTCAATAACTCAATAAGTCGGCCCTTACTCATTTCCTTCCTTTGGTCGGAAATGCGGGCCGGATGAATAGGTTTCTCACAACCCTTATTCATCGGGGGTACTAAAGCTTTATAACTTGTGAGCGCCCTCCCCTGCCCTTGCCCAGTTTCCTTGCCTTCAGATGGTGGAAATGGGTCAAGTTCATGTGAGTTCGCTGGCTGCGCTCTCCTACGGGAACTAAAGCAAGACTGACTGTAAGCGTTATGAGCTTTCTTTTTATAAAGTTTTTACTTTTAGCTCATACGCTCTACTCATTCCACTACTTGAAGAGTAGTGGACGTATCGAAGTGATCTCCCTGACGAGCTGTCGGAGTATGGGCCACTCAGCCGGATCTTATAGTCCGTCTGTGAGGCCCTATGCCTCCATAAGAGGTTTCCTCTTATTTTGGTCGCCCTCAGTACACCTTCGATAGAACTTTTTAAGAGTTCCTACGGTGTCCTTCGGCTTCAGGTCATCGGACGACCTTCGTCCTACGCAGTTTATGAGGCTACTGTAAGTTTGATGCCCTTAAAGAGGACTATAGTCAATCTGGAGTGTTCCCTAGCTTGATTCTTTCTTTGCTTCCGTTGCTCAGTGCATCCGCCCCCTTACAAACTTTCTATCTCTCTTGCTCCTTACTCGTTTAGCTCGGTAAGCTCTTCAGCAAGTAAGTAATTAGTCCTCTTCATTTAGTTTCTAAGCTAGGTGACCTGAGCTTGGGGATTTAGTTTCCTTAGTAAGGGAGTTGATTTCAGATTACTTATATATACTATGTACGAAGGGGATTACGCATACAACACTGGGGCCCCTAAGAACTACACTTAACACTGGCATAATCAGAGATAGAGAACCTATATGCGCGAGCGAGGGCTGTTCCTCCTTTCTATTTCCCACCAGTATATATACGTATGAGGTTTTTTATTTTTGTTTAGTTCACCCGGAGCTAAGGGCTTCCCTTTGACAGGAAATAGGTAGTTTTCTCGCTAACGCTAGGAGCTTTGGCCCACCCATTAACAAGCAAGAAAGCCAAAATAAGAAGATCTAAGCTAGCAGTAGAGTCTGCCCCACAAGCCTATTCAGCGGATTTCTCGCCGAAAAAGTGCTTTAGCACATGTTCTTAGGGCCGATACCTGGATAACCTTAGTTTAGATGGAAATAGATATCCTCTAAGAGCCCTTGACTGCCCTACTTACTGTAAAAATTCCTCTTTTTCAAAGGTTCCTGTTGGGCTCGTTGTGTCAGTAAAAATAAAACAATAAGCATCATTAGCAGCAATTGGTGCGGGTGAAGTCTTTTAACCACTTTCACTTTCTGCCCCAGGCAAATCCTTTAGGTCCGGCTTCGGTCCATCTATAGAAGATGCCTTTGTTAGGCTATTTCCCATATTCCTTGCATGAAGATTGATCTCTCGGGTAACTGCTGATAGAGCTGGGTATTGCCTGAAGTATTGTGCTATCCCCCCGCGTAAGGTTTTAGAGGTTGGGGGCACTTCAGGGGAACGGGTCGTGGGCAGGTAGAAAGAAGAGAAGGAACCCGACTTCCCTGGGGGACTGTTCTAGTCTTAGGTAAATCGATTCAGAGGTTGCGCCCTCAATACGCACAATTCTTGTGTTTTAGGGTGAATCACCTGTGAGGTACGAAAAACGGACGTATGGGCAGACTTTTTGTCAGTAGATCACACCGAGCGCTCTTGGTCAATCCTCCGAATGAACAAGTAGACCAACAAGTGCTCGCTTATAGTCACACTTGTACCTGTCTTTAGCCCCTACTTAAGCGTCCTAGCCCTTTTACCGCTCCGTGGGGGTTTGACTACTCAGAAGAGTTAGACTTGGCTTATACAGGCAGACATGTTGTATGGAGATGAGTGTATGGGAGTTCCGATAGAGGGTGGGAGTTTAGAGATTCGAAGATGTGTATCTATCCGTACGAAGCCAGGATGCGTCTGCCTTTGCAAGTGTAGGTGGGTATGAAACGACCCGTGGTTCAAAAGAAAGGTTTCGAGGTTGTAGGATTGGCACAAGTCTTTTTATGGTGACCCCTAGTGCAAGAAGGAATGCAGATGAGACTGCTGTAAAGGAGGATTACTAACATTGATATCATCATGAGTGGATTGATGAATCAATGTATTGAGAGCAGATGAAGTAGGTGATCGTAGATCAAATTTGTGCTCTCTATCTCAATACAATTATTATGCTAGGAGTGCTTATTCAACTTCATTGATTGCCTTTTTCGTGAGAATCTGAGGCCTTAAGTTTGGCCTTACTCATTTAGGGCTTGCCTATTGTGTAAGGGTCTTTGTGAAAGGCTTTATGAACCCTTTTTTTTATGTCTACAAATTTAATTGTCGCGGCCTCGAAGCATGCAGTGGGAACATAACTTATGAACTCTCTCGTAGATGATTTTCTGCCATTTTCCTCCTGCACCCATTCTTAACTAGATCTGATTTGCTTAGGCTTTAAGAGATTTATCTCCACGCAGATGCGAGCGTTATATTTTCACAGTGGTCTGGCCACACCAACCCTATCATCGCATCGTTGGGCCATCAAATCTTAGAACCCTATCTATCACCCCTAAAATAGATTTAAGGTAGTCTATATTGAAGGAGAGAAGGTTTGGGAGAGAGATCAAAAGCGGTGCAATAGAAGATTCAAACCGCGGATCAAACCATGGAGACTAGAGAAACTTGAAATAATAAGCCTTAATGACGAGAGATTTCCTGGTTGAGTTCCTAGGTGCCTTCCAACTCTTCCTTCCTTTTTCAACCGATTCCCGCAATTGAAGACTCAGCCCATCAAGGTCTCTACCAGAAGCGAAAGTTTCAACCAAAAATTGCTTATCAAACTCAGGCTACTTGAGCACCAGCTCAATCACCATCGCCATCTTCAAACAGGCAAAAGCCTTTTGACAAGCTTCAGACTAGTTCTAAGCCCGATCTTAGTTCCAATATTGTGAAGACATGTGTTGCTAATCGAACTAATATAATTTAGGAATTCACATAGCAGCCTTTCTTATGGTAAAAAACTAGCTATGTTGAAAAGTCACGGGTCGAAGGTTTGGACCAATCATAATTCATCACCATTTTGCCTACTTCTAATTGATGACTGGCTATTATATAAGTGTTGACCTAAGCCCCTGTGCTGGGGCTCGGCTCCCGAACCGTACGTGAGCTGCCTCGTATGGCTTTTCCTAAGAACTTGAAGCCTCCTCTCTCTAAATAGAAAAAAATGCATTTACAAGAACAAGACAAAAAATACTTTTTCAAAAAGCCTTCGCTCGTAGGGGCTATTAGAGAAGCAGCTCCGTTCCTTGGCTTCTTTTCTCAGTTAAGATCTTAGCTCGTACGCTAAATCACTTTCAATAACTACATCTGGCTTTGGTGAATCTCTTGTCCTGCTGTATTGGTCTTCTGGTAGACAAGGCTCATCTCTTCTTTAAGTGTGGTTATCCTGACATGCCTCGCATTATAATTCTCTAGGAATTCCCACGAGCAACAGTTCCTTGCATTCGAGAAAAAGATAAGAAGGCTTGGATTGTATGCGCGCTCTTGATTTGTGATATGAAGGAAATCATTCCCCTTCGCGGGTGGGGATAACCATATTTCTTAGGGGATTGGAAGCGGCGTGTCAGGATGACCACACTTAAAGGCAGTGCACTTTCCCCCACGCATGAGTTATGGAAAGTGAACCCTTTCGATGATTATCCCCTCTATCATGGGGAGCTTAAAGTCTAAGCTTCTCTTTTCCCTGAATGACTGGGCTTAAACCGAATGGAACAATGACTCCAATTCAAATTAGAGATTCCTGCCTGGCCCAGATCTTAGAATCCAGAACCTGCATTCCCTAGCTAGATGATTTTCCACGTGGAATGAATTAATAAAATAGTATGGCAGAATCGTATGATTATACGACTAGAGAACAGATAATTGATTATTTTTATGAATTCGACGTAGAAGAAGTTCGTCTTGCCTCCCTTTATTAAGTACTGGGCTAAGGGCGGACCCTTCCTTCTATCTAGGTATCCCGGTCTCCTAGCCTCGTCCCTTGTTAGTGCAATAAATAGAAGTGAGTTTGCTTACCTCTTCTGGTAGCAAGCGCTCTTTGTCAACAACCTCTTTAGTAATGGAATTGGTTCTTCGTTCTCTATCCTATCTAATAGAGGAATTCATTGGTTCATCTCCAGGTTCTGATTGGGCCTTCCCTTCCCTTACTAATCTTTAAGTCCTAATAGCTATTTCCTTGCCTTAAAAAGCTCCCAGGAAAGTCAAAGTTAGCACTATTCCAGGTAAGAAGGATGCCGAATCTTTCTTATTGCCTTCTTCATTCTACGAGTCTCATAGCAATTTCTTAAGCTAAGCCCTCTGCCTTTTATGAAATATTCCCAGCTAATCTAGAAAAATTAGTAAGCTAGGGATAGCTGGTTCTATGTCCAAAGCTAGCTCTAGGAGAATTTCTGAACCTATTTTCTATGGGTTAAGGAAGGGTAGTAAGTACTAGTAGGGAAGCGGAGGGAGTGAAAAGCGAGTCAGCAAGGGCTTTGCTAGCCAGCTGCATTAGTGCTTTTAATTCAAGTATAGGAAGGATGATTGATAAGAGAGAAGATAAGATAGTAAACAGCGATAGAGCCATGATTAGATTTCTGAAAGGATTAGAATCCCAAGCATGAATGCAGGTAATCCTAGGCTCATTGATGAGTAGGCTACATAGAGAAGAAAGTATACCCTTTCCCTTTGTCACCCTCCTTTTCACTTAAAGGGTAAGAAAAGCTACAAACTTTGGACTCAAAGTGGGCGAATAGTAATAATCAAGAACCTTGGCGCCTATGCTTTATCCTGAAAAAAAATTATTCAATATATGTTGAGTTAAAATTCATCATGTGAAAAGGGAAGCGACTCATTTAGCCGACCGTCAGGCTAACTTGGGTGTTAGGCTACAGTCTTGTAGTCAATGGATGGGAGGTCAGTCAATATCAGTAGTGGAAGAAGCAGAGTAGTCCCCTGGTCATCAGTTAGTTAGTTTAATAATCCCAGTAGTGGTCCTCTTTCCTAGCGGAGTCAGCCCTTAATGGACAATGATAGGCAGACCAAAGATTGCACATCGTAGTCTAAGCGTGCTTACTTTGCGCACCGGTACATCAGAATTCGAATCCGCTGGCTTAGATGAGTGGCTCTTGGCTCACTTCCTTGAGAAAGGCTTTCTATAACTAAGAAATGAGAATTGTTGATCCATATTCAGACTCATAAAGAGGATAAAATTGACAATTTCACACTTAGAGATTGAGCTCGTCAGTACAGTCAACCATATCTCGAAGAGTAGTGGACGTATCGAAGTGATCTCCCTGACGAGCTGTTGGAGTACGCGCCACTCAGCCGGATCTTATAGTCCGTCTGTGAGGCCCTACGCCTCCATAAGAGATTTCCTCTTATTCCGGTCGCCCTCAGTACACCTTCGATAGAACTATTTTAGGAGTTCCTACAGTGTCCTTCGGCTTCAGGTTGTCGGACGACCTTCGTCCTACGCAGTTTGTCTGGGAGATCACTTCGCTACGTCCACTGCTCTTTGATCCCCTCCTTTCGCTCTGTTCCATCACCGGGGTTCGCTTCCGAGAGCTGATAGGCAACTCTCTCCAATTGAAGGTTCGGAAATGGTTCCTTTACTGAGCCTTCAGTTCTTTAAAATGCCCCTCCCTTTCATTCAATAAACCAAAACAAAAAACTCATACGTGTATATATACTGGTGGGAAACTGAAAGGAGGAACAACCCTCGTTTACGTATATAGGCTCTATCTCTCTAATTCTGTCAATGTTAAGTTCGGGGTTGGGGGGGTTAAGAGTTCTCATGTTATCCCCTCCGTACATAGTATATATAAGGAATCCAAATTAACTCATCTGTTAAACAATAATGCAGATTTATCTGAGATTACTGGAAAGTCAGATATCTTAATTCCCTTAGAATACTAAGGAAATTTGGAAACTCTAAAGTTGTCGTTTCACTCTATTTTTTAGTTTTATGCAAATTTCGTAAGTGATCCAAGAAACTTTTATTGAGCTAAGCTTGAGCAAGTCATCCCGGGAACTCCATTCCCGGGGATAATCATCGAAAGGGTTCACTTTCCATAACTCATACGTGGGGAAAAGTGCATTGCCTTTAAGTGTGGTCATCCTGACACTAATCGCATTGTAATTCTCTAAGAATTACCGCAATAAAAAGCTCGGAGCATTCGAGAAAAAGATAAGAAGGCTTGGATTGTATGTGCATTTCTTCATGATATGAAGGAAACTTTTTCCCCTTCACGGGTAGCTAACAACTACTGTTGAAATCGCGCATACGTCTAGTTACGTAAGTACGGGAGTGGTGACCCCTATAAGGCTTGCTAACTTGACACGCTATGTCTGACTGACATGGGACCCATACGGTATAGTATATATTTACAGGTATGTTTTTTTGTTTTGGTTTGGTCGGCCCTTATTCTTTTCCTTCCTTTGGTCAGAAAAGCGGGCCGAGGAGTAGGTAACTCAGAGCAGCGAACTCAATAACTCATATAAGTAACTTAAGAGGGAGTGGTCGACCCTTATTCTTTTCCTCCCAAAAGTCAAAAAAGTGGGCCGCAAACAAGATAACTCAATAACTCAATAAGTCGGCCCTTACTCATTTCCTTCCTTTGACACCTGACCTTTTGTTGTAATTAAGATGGAAGTCCTATAATTCACTGATATGCTCCACTCAAGACCTTCTGGGGATTCAAATCCTCCCCCTACAAAGTTATCAAACCCTCTACCACTAAGCTAGTGGGAGGCTGGCCTAAAATAACTTTTTTTTTTCACTAATTTTATAACAATTGAAATAATTTAGTATCCAAAATGTTAGAACAGTAGTCACATGATATTTCCTAGTCCAATGACCAAGGAATTAATTTGTCATTGATACCCAGACAATGTAGTGAAGAGGGTTTGATAAGAACAGAAACTCTCTCGATATCCTAAAAGAGCAGGTTACCATCATGTTTTTGAATTCATATTTTATCACCTAATTCTTCTCCAGCCTCTAGACACTTATGAATTTGATCATTTAACTTGCTCTATTATTTAAAAGATTTTTTCCCTTCAATTACCAAATTAACATGCCCTCTAAGGATAACGGTCAACAACACACATAATACAGTGAATTTCAAAATTTTCTTACGTGATAATAAACCTTCCATGGCTAAAAGCTTATCTTGGAGACAACAAAGAGGGAAAAAAGAAATTCAGTTCTATACGTGGAATGAAAGGGAAATGATTAAGTACAACAATAAAGAGTTCTACATTAATATTGTACAAACTAGGCCACCTTCTGCTATTACCAATAAAAGGTTGCTACCTCTCTAGATTATAAAGACCTTAAAGAACCTGCACATCTTGTGAAAGAATATACCGTAACCAAGACTAGTCATGACCAATGTTCACACCATTCACAAGTTCAAGTAAATGCTTGGAATGAAAATCTTGAACTAAGATCAACAAAAAACCACAAAACTGCTGCAATTGTTAAATGCCTAAATCAGATGATAACAAAACTTAAGCAAAGCATAAAAAAATCTAAAAAATAGTAATTTCAGCTTTTCACAGTAAGCAAAGTACTCGATAAGTGGCTGCTGATCTTACTTGTTTATCTTGAATTGAATTATGATGATTTTTTCTTCTTTCCTATTGAAATGCAAAGAGAAATAATACTCACTTAAAAATCTTCTTGATAATCACAAAAATAACCCATTCCATCTAAAAGTACCCATCAATTCAATAATTCTTCTTCTTATATATATTACAATACCAAGAACAAAGATTAACAACAAAATTAATAGTAAAAAAAAAAAGCATATCTGGATCAATTTCTTTTATGTCTTATGAAAACATGCATCCATAAATGATGAAACATCAGCAAAATAAAAATCATATGACCCTAAAACATACCACTGAGGAGCATCTGTTGACATACCTGGGATCTCTCCAGATACTATGATAATGAAAATTTGGGATTAGACATTCAAATAGCCAGCCACAGCAACCGCATTGCATATCTGCGTGCACCCACACAAAAAGGTATTGAGCTTATATTGTCCAAATTATTCCACATTGAAGAAGAACTTAGGAAAAAGAAAAGAAAATAATGATAAATATTAAATATGAAATGTGCAAAAGCAAACCAAAGAATTTTCAATGTATCCTGTAAGTAATTTGGGGGAAAAAAAAAGCAAAAAGCAAGACAACCAAAGACTTAAATGAGTTCACAGCCATTCAATGATTGATGGATCCATTGAATAATTATTAAAGCATATAGAAATTAGAAAAAAAAAACCAAAAAAAATCTCAAAATGCAAAAAAAAATAAAAATTTGGCCTTTTTTTAAATTTGAATAATGTAAGAGACAGTGTTTGAATAAGGAGCATTTGTTAACATACCTGGGATCTCTCCAGATACAATGACAATGAAAATTTGGGATTAGACGTGTTGCATTCAAATAGCCAGCCACAACAATTACATTGCATATCTGCGTGCACCCACACAAAAGGTATTAAGCTTATATTGTCCAAATTATTCCACATTGAAGAAGAATAGAGGAAAAACAAAAGAAAAGAATGATAAATATTAAATATGAAATGTGCAAAAGCAAACCAAAGAATTTCAATGTATTATGTAAGTAATTTGGGGGAAAAAAAGCAAAAAGCAAGACAATCAAAGACTTAAATGAGTTCATAGCCATTCAATGATTGATTGATCCATCGAATAATTATTAAAGCATATAAAAATTAGAAAAAAAACGAACCAAAAAAATTCCCAAAATGCAAAACAAAACAAAAAACCCTAAAATTTGGCCTTTTTTAAAATCTGAATAATGTGAAAGATAGTGTTTAAAAGCCCTAAAAGAAAACCTCAGTGAATCATTTTCAATAATAACAAAAAGGTACCTCAAATCAAAGAGAAGGCGCAGGAGAGAAGTTCGATTAGGTAAGAAGAAGATGAGGGACGAGGGGAATAGTGATTGCAGAGAACGGTGATTGTTTCAAAAATCACAAGATGACATTATTAGAGTGAAGAAATAGAGAATGAATGAGAGCAGCTCCATTGTTGCTTGGGCAAGTGATTTGTGGGAGAAGAATAGGAGGAGAGATCAATGACGGAGGGGAAAAATAAAATACCTTTTTAAATATTTTTAATAAAAAAATATTGTAAATTTTAGGATTCAACACATAAATATTTAGAGCTGGATACTGAATTATGAAAATAGATATATGTTAAAATTTGGGCCGAATGATTTTAGAATTTAATATTTAATATATATATAGATATAGATTGTTTATAGAATAGTTATAAAATAAAATAAAACATATTTATCATTGGATCTTTACTTTTGGGAGCCAATCAATCCATGTGTCAACACCAATTTATTTTATATTTTTATATGCTACTAATTTTATTATAAATGAAATAAACTTATATGTATGAAATTAATTAATATTGCAGCTTAGAGTCTTATTAACTTTGATGTTGTCCACAAAAATAGAAAAATTTTGTTTGTGTTTAATAAACTTTTTAAATTTAAATTTATTTTATAAAATATTAATAATTTTTCTTTTTATTATATTAATTAAAATTAGACAATACTAATATAGAAAAAACAGATATAATAAAATATTATATTTTATTAATTAAAAATAAAAAATTTAGCTTCATAAAAGAATAAATAACTAAATTAACTCCTTATTTTATAATAAAAAATATAAAATTAATTATTCTTTTATTTTTATAAATTAATGTTAAATGTCCAAATCGATCATCGTACAGACTTGAAAAACGTGACCACTTAAGTAATACCAGCATGGGACATGGAGACACAACTATAGCAAATGATTTTTTAAAAATATTAAAATATTAAAATGTAGGGTCAATTTATAAATATAAACAATTATAAAGTTTAGTTTGTATAACTTATAAATTATATTCAATTCAAAAATATATCTTTTATGGTTAATGATATTTTTTATCACTAAAAAAAATTCCAAAACATACAAAAAAAACATGACATCTATATTTGTAAATACAAAACTCTTTTACAACTCAAACACAAATAAAATAATAACACCTTTAATTATACACAATTTCTCAAAAATAAATAAAATTTTCATCTAATTTTACTTTTATTTAACGAGAAAATCATATACTAATAAACAAAATTAAAATATTAAGACTTCATTCACGATGTTGATTAGCAATTTCATTTATGAATTTGTAAAATCTTTTACTTAATTAACATTTAAATTTTTCATT
>CATIWM010103461.1:0-12981 GCA_949671775.1 Mallotus repandus | reverse complement strand
TGTGAGACATATGGCTGTATCCAAGACCAAATTAATATTTGGAATCAAGATTCAAACATGACATTGGAGAAGGATATTGTATTATGTCTCAGTATTTTTATAATAAAAATTAAAAAAATAATAATAAATAAAAAAAAGGTTAAAAATATGTAGTGGAACTTCCACCATCAACCACTAACATTAGTGGTTGATAGTGGTGTGTCCACCACTATTAAAAAATTAAATAGCTAAAAAAAAAAAAAAAATTGTGCTATCTTTTGCATGATAGGTTTAAGGGTTGCTATGAGTAAATTTTAATAACTAAATATATTTTCACAGACATAAAAATACATAAATTAACCACACATAATACTACTATTTTACACATAATCAATGGTGTTCACAGACATAAAATATAAATAATCAATGACTTATGACATAAATACTAAAAAATTATTTTATAACCTTGTGATTTATATTTTTAATTAGTTATTATTGTTAGAAATTAAAAATTAAAATAAAACATAAAAATTAGAAAATGTAGCTAGAAACAAAATATCATATTATAACATTTGTTCTACATGGTAAAATGTGTATCTTTAACTTTTATATATTTTATATATAGACAAATTAATATATTATGAAGCGAAAATAAAATAAAATAACAAATTAAAAAAAGTTAGGAATAAAATTGTCACATGATACTAGTTGTCCTAAACGGTACAAAATTGTACCCTTGACTTTTATTTATTTTATATAGATAATTTATTATTTATAAATCATATTATGTGTTAGATAAATTCATATTTATAAATCACAAAAACTTGAAGATGATATAAAAAATAAAAAATTCATGAATTATTTTAATACAATAATTTTATTCAATATGATATAATAAAAATTTAAATAAATAATTAGTAATATAATAAATATAAAAGTTTGCTTGTTATATGGTAAAAGATTTAAAATATAAAAGTAGTTGATTTTAAAGATTTAAAATATTAAAAATTAAAATAATATTATTAAAAATATGAGAGGATAAAAATATAAAAAATTAATTCTCATTAACATTTTGTAAAATGAAACAAAATAAAATATAAAATTATAAAAATAGTTAGAAGTAATATTGTCACATGGCAAAACTTATCCTAATTAGGAAAATGTATGTCTTTAACTTTATATATATTCAAAATATTAATTAATAAACCTTATATTAACGAGCCAATTATTTTCTATATTTTTTATTCTTTATTTTTATTAATTAATATTTTTAATATATAAAGGATAACAAAATATAGAAAATTAATGGGTCATTAATATAAGATCTAGTGCAAATAAATTATTAAAATTAAAAAAATATTTAATAAAAATGCTAAATTTAAAAATATATTAAATAATTTAAATTTTATAAGTCATACAATAAAGTGTAATTTTTAAATAATATTTAAAATTAATTTTATAGATTAGCTTTACATCGATGTAATATTCTTATTTTCGTAGTTGGTAAAATAACTTTCTAAACATTAAATTATAATGTACAAATAAATTATCTATCTATATCTATATTTATATAATATAATAAAGCTGAAGTTTACCCTATAAGTTAGTTAAATTGTGCCATGTGGCTAACTATTAGATTTACGTGTAACACTCTTTAGCATGATTTTTCCAAAATTGTACTCTCTGTCCAATTGGACAAAGTTATTTTTGCATACAGATTAAGGAAAATAGTTAACTATAGTTATTTTATATATTTTTACCATTTTATTACTAAAATATCCTTATTAATACTTTTTATTTTATCAAGTGTAAAACATTTTATAAGATAATACTTATTTAATGTTGTTGATAAGATCACAACTCATAATGAATTAAACATCTTATTAATTTGAAAAAATACCACTAATATTTAATAAAAAAATAATTTACATTAGTATTTAGAAATTAAAAGTCACTATTATATCCAAAAAAATTGAAAATACCACCAAAAAAATTTTGCACTAGTATTTGACAAAAAAATGATAATATTTTAAGAAAATATATAAAAATCCCACCACTAATATTAATTTGATTATTTTTCTGAAAACATAAGGAAACATATAACAAATCTTAGCCACCAATATTAACTTGATTATTTTTTCTGATTTAATATTTGGGGTGTTGACAGATTTGGAGTTTTGATTTTCCATGGTTTAACTTTAGAGAAGAGTAGATGGATAGTTATACAAAAATAGTGATAACAAGAGTAATATATTCAAATAAAATAGTATTGGAACTTCAACATTTTTTATTAAACATATAAATTTAAAGTCAAAAATTAGTGGTATTATCAATGTAATTAATAATGGTGTTATAAACATTTGTTTAATCAACTTCCATCCTAAAATAGAAAGTGGACAAAGTTTTGGAACATCCCTCAAAGGAAATTTTGCCAAATATCATGAAACGGAGGGAGTATTTTAGTTCCCCTTTAAAGTCTTTTTTTTTTTCTCAAAAATGTATTTTAGTTTTAATATACTTTATTTTGTATTTATTGAAATTTAATTACTTATACATTTTGTATTTTTCTCTTCCTCAATATTTTATAGAAGTTGAAACAATTTTTTTTAGTGTCTTAATTTTCATTCATTATCTCCTTCAACCTTTCAACTAAGTTAATATTATTTTCCTCAACTTTTCAATTCTTAAGCCATTATTTCTCTCAACTCTTCAACTTTGATATTCAATCTTATCTTCTATATACCATGAATTTGATGATTCTTTTCTAATTACATTTTTTTTCATTTTTACTTACAATTTTCTCACCTTTTCATAGAAAATTATATTCTCAATGTCAATTTTTTTTGGTTTATTATCCATCCTTAATTATTCTACATTCAAAACCTCTAATGCTTATGATGTTAAATATTTTTCGTAAGTTGAGAAGGTAATTATTAAGTCAATTTCAATTTTATTTTCAACAATAACTAAAAATGGTTAGTTGAATTTATTTTCATTACTTTTCTTTCACACCGTATTGTTACATGAAAGTTGAAAGATTTCAATTATTTATCTATTTATTTATATTAAGAGGGATGAGAGTTATTAAATAGAAATTTTAAGTTTTTTTTTTCAAATTGTAATATAAAATATGAATTTTTTTCCAATTGCATCTATCGATTTATTTTTTAGAAGTTAAAATATTTTTATACAATATTTTTGTTTGCATTTTTAATCATCCATTTTTTTTTTCTGGTTAATGGGAAGGTCAAATGATATAAACTTCAATCAACTGCACAACATAGAAAGTCCTCCCCTTCAAATCGATGACGACATAAATCAAACCTTACACCTCATGATATACTTAGAGATGAGTTAACACTTAACTACTCCCTTATTGGCTAATCACCTGCGTATTGTGCGGGCATATGTCTAGTTTAGGATAATTATAAATTGATACATCATCTTCCCCGTGTTTGAAGGAAATTCATGCATTTACAGTAGTAACGTGAATGATGGGTTATGATGTGATATGGACTTATATGCAACAATAGACTAGTACCTACCGTCGACTTGATTGAGCCGTTATAGCCACTCATGCAGAAATAGTGAATCTCCCTTTTAGTATTTATTCTCAGTATAGGCAAAGCTCAGCCATATGAGAAGTGCATTTTGCTTTTTAAAGGTGAAAATTCGGCTAGATGTACTAACGCATAATTGTTGTTGGAGGACATAAAACTTGCTCAGAGTACCTGACGGGTAAGTAATATAATTAATTACATGTTGCTGTTTTGTTATAGTTAGCATGTAATAAACATTGTGACAGATTCGTAATCAATTACCCATTACTGCAATTTGAATTAATTTGCAGATTGTTTTGGAGATCGAGAAGCAGAAATTAAAGATTGAGATGGGGATATTACAATGTTTCTTCGTTGCATTGCTTAGCAACTTCCTTCTTTCAACTACAGAGGTTCATGCGCAGGATCAATCAGGTAATATAATATAATCTTTGTTCTAAAATCAACCGTATCTAAAACTGACAGACTGTACTTTAACTAATTCATTTAGACTTGGATAAGTCTATAAGAACTGTAAAAGTCTCATAACAACTAATTAAACGTGCCTACATTCATTATGATAAGTTTCTATATCAGTATAGTGTTTGTCCACTCTTAGCATTTCATTAATCGGAGGCCTAATGTAAGTTTGTCTTTCTGATATCACCCAGGATTTATTGGCATAGACTGCAGGCTGCCAGATAATGCTAGCTATACCGATCCAGTAACAAAGCTGAACTATAATTCAGATGAAGCATTTATTGACACTGGCATAAGCAGGAGTGTATCACCTGAAATTAGCGAATATGAACGATGGCTGCAGTATGTTAGAAGCTTTCCTGAGGGAGACAGAAACTGTTACAATGTAGGTGTTGATAAAGGTGTCAAATATTTGATCAGGACTATTTTCTGGTATGGAAATTATGATGGCCTAAACAAAATGCCGCAATTTGATATACATCTAGGACCAAATAAATGGTATACAGTGGGCAATAGCACTACTAGTAACGGTTTCACAGAGATAATACATGTGCCAACAAGGAACTACATATTTGTCTGCCTTGTGAACACAGGCCTCGGGACACCATTCATATCGACACTAGAACTGAGGTCTCTGAATAATGCATCTTATAGCACTATATCTGGATCACTATTACTGTACGAGAGATTGGATTTCGGTTCAAATTCAACTACCAATGATGTTGTCAGGTACGGTGGGCCATTTTATGTATACGTACCACCAAGCTGTCTTTACCACTTTAGTATAATTAGTCTCAGGTTTAAATTAATTAATGTCTCAGGTTTCCAGATGATATTTATGACCGTTTCTGGCTTCGAATTCCTTATAATTTTTTCGCATGGTCGGTGATTAATTCTCAACCTGATGAGCACTGGAGGCAAAATGATTACAAGCCACCAAACATTGTGATGAATACTGCAGTGGTACCAGACATGGCCACTGAGCCGTTGAATTTCTTGATAAGAAATGAAAGTACTGCAAGACAATATTATGTCTACATGCACTTTGCTGAACTTGCAATTCTGCAAGCTAACCAATCCAGGATGTTTAACCTTTGTATGAATGGAAAAATATGTTACGGACCAGTGATTCCAAGTTACTTGTCTACAAATACTGTAGTTGCAGATTCAGCACTTGACGGAAGAGAACTTCAGATTTTACTTGCCGAAACTGGAGGTTCAACCCTTCCACCCCTTATCAATGCAATTGAGATCTATGGTGTTCTTGAACTCACACAAGTACAATCAGATCAAGGAGATGGTATGTACTTTTTGTTTTAATTTGCATGGCCTCAATATTTTTAATTATAGGATCTTTGGCTATTGTGTGTGTGTATATATATAATTCGATTTTCAGTTGATGCCATAACGAATATCAAGTCGGCATATAATATTAAAAGAAACTGGCAAGGTGATCCCTGTGTCCCACAACATTACTTATGGGAAGGTCTCAACTGCAGCTATGACTATGACAGGCCAAGAATCATATCCTTGTAAGTTTATGACTGTTTTCTTGCATATTAATATTTCTTTTCTGGATTTTAATACGATGTTAATGAAATTATTTGACGATTAATCAGAGACTTATCCTCAAGTGGACTGGTTGGTGATATTACTCCTTACATTTCCAAACTCACATTGTGGCAGACCTTGTAAGTAAATATTTTGTCAGGAAGGATTAATAGAGTTAGCATGTTCTCAGACTGTTGACGTCAGTAACTAATTTTTTTTTCTTATAACATTATATTAATTGCTATATCAGAGACTTGTCAAACAATGGTCTGACTGGAACAGTGCCTGACTATCTGTCTGATTTGCCATCCCTGAAACTCCTGTAAGTTACTTGAAAGTTGAGATTGATAATGTATTTAAAAAATTAGCAATGCCATATTTCTATGGACACCGATAGTGTCACAGCCCACTAGAAGATAATTTTTTTTTTTTTTTTTACACTTATATCCCCCAGCTTTTTTAGGTGCTCCATAATATAGGGAGCTTTTATAATTTGCTGCGGCCCAGGACACACTGATTGTGTCGCAGGGCGACACTAAACATAATCCTATTTCTATTTTGTTATGCTTTGCAGAAACATATCAGGAAACCAACTCACGGGTTCAGTTCCATCAGCACTACTTGAAAGGTCAAACAAAAATTTGCTAGTGTTAAGGTGTGCATTCTGTCAAAAACTCACCTATGGATATCTATGTTTGTTCTGATCACAATTTTATTTGCAAAACTCAGAGATCATAGGGACTTGTTGTGCAAATAAACAGAAAATTAAGAGTAAAGAGAAAACAGAGAAAAAAAGACACAAAGATTTAACGAGATTCGGCAATTTGCCTACATCCTAGGGAGAGAGCGGCTGGAGCATTTTTTATTATTATGAACTGCATACTAGAGTTACAAAATATCATATATCTATATATATATATCATATATCTATATATATATATATATATATATATATATATATATAGCAAAAAAGTACATTGCTTATATTACAAAATAACCCATGTACCATACCACGGAGGCGTTGCCCCAGGACCCCCAACCTATTTAACCGTTGCCCCAGGACCCCCAACCTATTTAACCGTTGCCCCATGACGTAGCGGGAGAATGTTAGGATAAATATTAATGATTATTGAATCGCGCATAACTACCAATCACTAATATTCTACAATCGGCAATTCTCAAATTCAGGAAATAAGCATCAAAATTCAAAGAATTTTGGGGAAATCTTAAAAAAGTCGAATTCTATATCATAACAAAACGTCCAAAAGCCAAAAACAAAAAGTCTTAAATAGAAAACCCTAAAACAATGTCAAACCAACTAGGAAATAAGAATTTTGAAACAAAAACAATCCCAAACTAACTAGGAAAGAAGAATTCTAAAACAAGTAAAACACAAAATTGCCTTTTTGATGGCCTAAATGAAGGAATTTGCCCTAAAATAACGGAGCTCACAAGCAAAGATTGTGACTCTTAATCCTTGACCCGTTTCCAATCAAATTGGTCTTTTGAATATCAAAATCCGAAACTCCCAAAGTTGCAGTTAATTATAAAACTGCCACTACTTCAATGATTTTTCAGGAAACGAATTGCTTGCTCTTTTATGTCCGCATCACTCCACAAACAGATGAGAAACTCCCTCAAAGGACAGATGTTGTCTTCGTCGCTACGCTCCAACATCTTTCCACTTACTCCAAAATCATATTGTGTTTATGAGCCAGGGTCATAACAAACTAGTAACTTCTTCCAATAGATATAATGTGTTTTGGAGCAATTCAATGAAGTAAAGAGATTGAAAACATCTGTATATATACACTAAATCTGCTCAATCATTTCTAGTGCTGGTGGAAACCCAAATCTGTGTGCATTCATCTCATGCAAGAAGGAAAAGGACCACTTTCTTATTCCAATAGGAGCATCTATTGCTACAGCGCTCATCATCACGGCTGCTTTCGCTATCGGATTTTGGAGCTTCAAAAGAGGAAATCGGCAAGGTAATACATCCATCATTGAATATATATAAAAGATTTTCACAATTCATATATGCTTTTTTCTTTGTCCTCAACGATTGAGCATGTGCTTAATAAAACTTGTTGAAATTTTACTAGTAAAGTCAAAATATCGACAAGCTACACATGGTGAGGTCCTGAAAATAACTAACAACTTTGAGAGGGTTCTTGGTAAAGGAGGATTTGGAACAGTTTACCATGGCTTCTTAGATGGAAATGAGGTAGCTGTGAAAATGCTCTCTTCATCATCATCCCAGGGCTGCATTCAGTTTCAGGCAGAGGTACCTCTGGCATTTCATAGGGTTGATTTGAGTTCATTTGTGTGTACTGAAAAATGAAAATGGATATCTGATTTCTGATTACAGGTCAAACTTCTTTTGATGGTTCATCACAGAAACTTGACGACCCTTGTTTGTTTCTGTTATGAAGGCACCAGAATGGGGCTCATTTATGAGTACATGGCTAATGGAGATTTAGAAAAGCATCTATCAGGTGCATATGTATTAAACATTTTACTGCAAATTTAAAAATACTAT
This sequence comes from Mallotus repandus, assembly GCA_949671775.1. Lineage (NCBI taxonomy): Eukaryota > Viridiplantae > Streptophyta > Magnoliopsida > Malpighiales > Euphorbiaceae > Mallotus > Mallotus repandus. The sequence goes on along the minus strand of CATIWM010103461.1, from coordinate 4,890 downwards.
AAACTATATGTATATTTGTGTCAGCATACCTTGTTATACAGTCCAAAAAAACTCAATTATTTAACTGATCTTGTTGTGCAGTCCAAAAAAATTAACTGTTTAACATACTTTCTTGTGTAATCCATCATGCTTAGGCCGTTTGACTTTCCTAAAAAAATCTTCGCTATTTAATTATACCAATTTTGATTTTACAAATGGATTCAAATATCTCTGTTTCATTAGAAATTTGAGGGAGTGTTGCCATGTGAGTGTAGACACAAACACACAGGTATTAAGTTGGGAGAGAAGACTTCAAATAGCTGTCGATGCAGCAAAAGGTTAGCAAGGATTAAAGTTAATTGACTCTTCGTTGTTTACAATTTGCGGCCATAAGTGAACTCATACCTGTGGAACTTTTGTGTAGGATTGGAGTATCTACACAATGGGTGCAGGCCGCCAATAATACATAGGGATGTAAAGACTTCAAACATCTTATTAAATGATACGTTCCAAGCGAAACTAGCTGATTTTGGACTTTCCAGATCTTTTCCTATTGAAGGTGGCACTCATGTATCGACAACTAATGTTGCTGGAACCCCTGGTTATATTGATCCTGAGTGAGTACTTTAGACCTCATGATCGGTAAAGGAATTTTGAGTTTCTGACCTGCAGGTTTATATGTTTATAGTTTCTTCATCAAAGTTTAACATGGTTCGAGTTTCATGTTCCTGCTTGCAGATATTCTGAGACATTCAGGCTCACAGAGAAAAGCGATGTGTACAGCTTTGGCATTGTTCTTCTGAGAATAATCACAGGGAAACCTGTATTAGCAAAGTCTGAATCAAGGACTGTTTATGTAAGTCAATGGGTTAGGGCCATGCTTGCAAATGGAGATATTAATAGCATTGTTGATCCAAGGTTAAATGGGGACTTCAAAATTAACTCTATCTGGAAGGCTGTAGAAATTGCAATGGCATGTTCATCTCCAACTTCAGCTAGAAGGCCAGCCATGCTTCAAGTGGTGACCGAATTGAATGAGTGCTTAGCAGAAGAAATAGCTCAAACCAGGAAGAGACATGAGGTTGAATTGGAAGGTTCCATTGGAGTGATCGTTGAATCCATGCCCCTAGCAAGGTAGTAGCTGTAGTAGTTACTGTTTCACAATTAGAAATGTTCATCATCTGTTGTTTTTGCCCTTATTTGAATAAATGTTCTCCAACTTCACCATAGGCTCTGTCTTTAGTCTCCTGTTTTTTGAGTCAAAAGAACAGTAGAAAAGAGATATCCCGAGCGATCTTCCCTATACATTATCTATAAGTTTTGCTATAGCATTTTGCGTGGTACACTTGTGTTCAGGAATGGGGCTGACTTCTTGATGTTGATTCAGAAATGAAGATAATATGTAGTCTTAATACATATGCAGTCCTTTGAACTTGGCATATTTTGTCATTTTACTTTGTTAATTTATAAATTGATCATTTCAATATATAGATTTGCTAAAAATATGACTTATAAATATTTGTTAGAAGGTTTAGTTGTTTAAATATTTTTGTGATTTTCCAAAAATCACTTAAAATGTTAAAATATTGATAAATCTTATTTGTACAAAAGCTCAAATTGGCCCTTGAACTTATATGGTTGGAATCTAAAAAAATCTGTTTTTGATCTTCTTGGCCAAAAAAAATACGTAATCTGTTTTAGGCGTGTGCATCTTTTCTACTGTGACAACATCAAATGCATTTTGAAATGTAACGTCCCCTTCATCAAAACCAAGCGACAGTCCAAATTCTGGAGCTTCATTTTTGGAATCATAGTGTAATGCAACAAAAGTAGACAATAGCTAAGTGACAGCGCAACAAGTTGTATATGGAGAGAATAGTTAGATTTTGTAACAGAATAGATATATTCTTTGTAACTAACTATATGACGGTCATTGTACAGTTACAGAACAATTTTTTCTTTGTTTTCTCTCTTCTTTATCTCTATCTTCTTCTTCTTCTGCTTCTTTTCTCTTTCTCCTCAGTCTTCTCTTTCTCTCTACTTTGATTCTCAAGCTCTTTTCCAACCCATTGGGTAGGTAATACTATCCTAACACATAGTTCCCACACATAAAAATTGTTCTGATCAAGTACTTGTTATTCTTGCCTTTTGGTGTGGTTAAGTTGTAACAATTCTTTTCTCCAATTGGAAAGCTTAAAAGCTGTTGAACAAGAATTCGGGAATTCATGAAATCGTATAACGATATTGTCATTTTCTCCAGAATTGTGTACGCCAAGTGAGCACAATATGTTAGGGTTAACAGATTAGGATCAATAATGAGGATTTTAAATTTTTGTAGAACTCAATTATTAACAAATTCTCTTTTAGAATTTAATTGTGAAATGCACCCAATTTATAGTACTAAAAATGTTTATTCCTTTAAATTCTCATTAATTACTTGTTTTTTTTTTATATCAGGAAGATAAACCAAAATTAACTCTGCAGTGAATGTGGTATAATTAAGCACATCACATCTCATGATTTGACCGAAAATGTAATTGTTAAGTGCCAAATAGTGTAAATTGATTAATAAGTACTTATGCATGTGCAAGAGAAGACCTTGATTAGTTTACAAAAGTCTTTTGATTAGTTGAAGAGGTCAAACGGTTTTTACGTGATTAATTAAAAGATAAATAAAACAAAAGCTGAATTAGAACTTGGGAATTTCACACTTATTTGTTTCAATATGAATATAAATATAAGAGTGACAAAATCTCCCCGGAACTACTTAATCTAGGAATTATTTTTAATTCACAAGTTCATGATACAGGTAACAGGACATGTATTGGTCTAGACTGAAAAATTATTCAAAAACATTCAACCTACAAGTAGTGAAAGATTCGTTGTTTGAGCCTTTATCAAATTAAATTTTTAACTGAATGGGGTGTAAGGACATCACATCTTATGATTTTACCGAAAACATACTCGTTAAATGCCCTTCGGGTGCATGTGGCGTGTTTAGAATGCTGGTATTATTTTTACTTATCTTACTGCATGCTGCTATGTTTACGGTTAGGAAAACTAAAAAATTAAGTTGGAACAATTTATGGTTGGAATGTGACTTTTTATGATTTTTGTATTTGTTCAATTCCCATTCAGTTGAGGTTCTTGGACAGTTCGACATTTATGGAATTCTTGTTTAGATGATCTTAAGAACATTAATTTTGTAGTCTCTCATAATTTTTCGCGAAGGAAATACAATGGCTAATAAATTGTCTAAGTATGGTGCTTAACAATCTACTCCTCATTGGTGGACCACTTCTCCAGATTTTTGTAATCATCTTATTTTTGAGGATTTTAATTTTCTTGCGAGATTTCACTTTTGTTAGTTTTGGTTGTGTTTTTTTGTGATCTTGTATGGATGATATTTTTCTTTTCTTTAATAATATTTTGTGTTTTTTTTATGAGGATATTAAAATTGTGCCAACCTAATTGGAATAATTGGGTACATCCTCTGATAATTGTTCTCAACCTTTTATGAAAAAAAAATTAACAAGTATTCATATATGTGTAAACTGAAAACGTAATTGTTAAATGCCAAATACATAAATTGATTAATAAGTAAAATTATATGTGTATATATGTGCGTGTAAGAGAAGACTTTGATTAATTTACAAAAGTCCTTTTTGATCAGTTGAAGAGGTCAAATAGTTTTTACATAACTAATTAAAGATGAATAAATTGAAGAAAAATGATAGATGTAGCTGCTAACGTTACACGACAAAAAAAATTTTAGATTATATTCTTACCTTTTTATTTTTTGCTTCCCAAATATAGAGAGTAAATCAATAAGGAAAAAAAAAAAGAGAACATTTTACTAACTTGAAACAACAGGTAATATCACGAATGGTAACATGTAGGTTTTTTTTTTTTTTTTTTTTTTGTTTTTCCTAAGACACAAACTAAGATAGAACTCGAGAATTGTTTCTTAGCCTACAAGTGTACTGATTAAAGGTCTTCAAATATGCCACTTAGATGTGGAATTTGATCTCATCCTCCTCTGGGTTTTTTTGCCAATTTATAGTAAAAATTTAAAAAATTTATCAATTTACAATGCATTTTTTTTAAAATTTTATTTTGTGATAAAATAAAAAAAATTATAAATTTATGATGATTTTTATTTAGGTCACATGCAAATTGCCTTCTGACCTTTGACTTACATGTCACCTCAAAAAATAACTATAAATTACTAAAAAAATTAAAATTTTTAAAATTTTTTACATTTCTTTCATAAATTGGTAAAAAGCACTCCTCTTTTCCTCAACCACTAATAAATATTAACACGGTTTCCGGAAAGGAAAAAAAAAAAAAAAACACTTGTGAGCAAACAATATAATTGAAGAGACTTTAAAAGAAAAATAACATGCCACTTTTTTATAGGAATAGCCCACCAAACTTTTTTTTTTGTCAAAGAACCTGGCCAAATCGCAGTTCACAAGGAAAAAAAAAAAAAAAAAACTCTTGGCCGTCCAACCATTAAAAGGGAAAAAAAAATTAAGCAATTAACATCAGGTTTCGATGGAGTCTGGAGAGGGTATTTGTTACGTCATAACTGGCCTCTGAATCATATCCCGGTCCGGTCATCCCTGGTGCCACCAAAATACCGTCGAAAGTTTGTTCACTGTCACTACAAGAAAATACAGATTTAGCGACGGATTTTTAATTGTTTAGCGACGGAATTTTTCGTCGCTAAGGCAGTTAGCGACGGAATTGCGACGGAATTTTTTCCATCGGTAAAACGCTCCGTCGCTAAATTTAGCGACGGATTTTTGATTCCGTCGCTAAATTTAGCGACAGAATTTTAAATCCGTCGCTAAATTAGCGACAAAATTTTTAAATCCGTCGCTAAATTTAGCGACGGAATCAAAAATC
>CATIWM010103445.1:0-14184 GCA_949671775.1 Mallotus repandus | reverse complement strand
TTATACTATATATGTTAACCTACCTGGGGTTCGAACCCAGGGTATAATGGTGAAAGCATTACGTCTTAACCACTTGACTAGTAGGTCTATTTATTATCCAAAGAACGACTCGAACGTTCACGACTAATAATCAGAAAAGCTTAAATTTTCCCTGTCTACCTATTCCAGCATTCGGATTATATTTTTATTTATTTTACTTACCATGTAATATGTTACATATGTTACTCTATCAGCTTTTTACTAAAACAGATTTACCTTATAAAGGTACTAATATTTTACTTATATTAAATAGTAATATATTAACATATAAAGGTTATATTTTAAGGCTAGAATGATTTGAACACTCATCTGAGCTATTATGAGCAGCTTGCTTTGCCAATTAAGCTATAGCCTTTTATACCCCCTATGAACTTTAACCTATAAACTAATATTTATATTAATACAAAATAATAATTAATATATTTACTTAAAGTAATATAATAAGTTAGTAAAATATATAATGATTATAATAATTACTATATACCTAAATATATTTCATCTTTTCTCACTCTAAAAGAGATACCTATCATATATTTTTAGTGTACAGACAAAGGGGTTTAACCTTTATCTACTGTATATGAGCCAATTATATTACTATTACATCAATCTGCATTATAATAAATATTTATATTACACTTAAAATAGCCCAGTGCAAGTATCGCACTTACTTCTACCGATTACAAAACGGTAACATTACTTTTATGCTAACCGGGCTTTACATATGTCTTTTAATGATTCCCACCTAAGAATTGAACTTAGATCTAGATATTAGAAGTATCCTGCTCTGCCATTAAGCTAGTGAGAATATAATATTATATTGTGTCTACTTAATTTAATAACTAAAAACTTCTATCTTGTTTTAATATAATAACAATATAGAGACATGGAGGATTCGAACCCCTGTTTGTTTGATCTGCAATCAAAATGTAAACCTTTTACTACACGTCTCTTATTAATAAACGCGTACAAGACTCGAACTTGTAACTATTGTATCCGTAGTACAGTACTCTACCTATTGAGTTAACACGTTTTACTTTTATTAATAGAAAAATTATTACTTTTAACTACTAGGTTAATATTTTTATTACATAATAAGATTTAGCCCTTAATATGAATTGAACATATATCAGAATATTAACAGTATTCTGCTCTACCGTTGAGCTATAAAGGCGTTTATAATTAGGATTTACTTAGTTATTTTATAATTACATTTATTTTTAAATATAAACATGTTTTACTATTACCTAATACAAGTTTATATACGTTATATGTAACAAATACATTTAATATTCTTTACAATTATTGTATATATTTAAACTCTATAAGTATAATGATAATTTATTGTTCTCTAAGTCATAATAGGTATTTCTCTAATGAAATAGATTCTATCACTATAGGCATCGAACTGTGTAATATTCCACAAATTTCTGAACATTGTCCAAAAAACATTCCCTCTCTATTAATAAGAACAGACATTTGATTTAATCTTCCGGGATATGCATCACATTTAATACCTAGGCTAGGACAAGCATAAGAGTGTATCACATCACCTGATGAAATAATAAATCTAACATGTGTAAGTTCTGGTAATATTACCCTGTTATCTACTTCTAACATTCTTAATGACCCTTCCTCAAGATCGGACTCAGGAACTAAATAAGAATCAAATTCTAATTCCTCGTTTTCATCACTAAGAAAATCAGGATATTGATAACTTCAGTATCACTGATGACCTTCTGCAAAAACGGTAAGTGATGGATCTGTTACTTCGTCCATTAGATATAATAATTTAAAAGAAGGAAAGGCAATTAATATTAAGATTAATGCAGGAGTTATAGTTCAAACTAGTTCTATCAGTGTACCGTGATTAAGATATTTATTACTTATTTGTGACTTATTGTAAACATAATTTCTCACTATAGAAATCATAATTCAGGCTACTCCAAACAAAATAATTGCTAAATAGAACATTATGTTATCATGTAACTCTATAAGAGCTTCCATTTGAGGACTTGCAGTATCTTGGAAATATAACCCTCATGGTTGAGGAGCATCATTAGATATAGTTACATATCTTAAAAGGTTAACTGACATTTAAATTAAAAAGAAAAAAGATATTAAGCTATGAGATTAATTAAACCTCATACTATAAATTTACATATTTTTAATTACACCTTTATAAAAGTTAGCACTTTACAGTTTATAAATTACCTATAAGGAAAATTTATTATAAATGTTTTATATCTCTTTAGAAATGTATTAAGTATTTATTAAAAAAAAGCTGTTTACATTAATATAATATACTATAGTGCTTATAGTAATTAATAATTGCTTTAATCATTTATTTATAGAAGCTTCTCCTTTTATTGAGTACCTTCTTTTGATATTTTTGTTAAAGTTATTTAAATTAGTATTAATTATTTTGGTTTTTATTACCAGTTAGCAATGAGATGTTGTAAAGTGTTAAATAATTTATTGAGAAAAACTGTGTTTAGTTTTTATAACCGATATGTACTTACACTTACTATGAATGATTTAATCCATAAATGTATAGTAATAAATAGCGCAAAAGTAAACGCAATTAAAATTATTTTTTTTGAATGTTTTTTATATTAATTAAACCCGTGCAATTTCCACTACACGAACCGTATTTCGACTTAACACTAATCGGGATCACGCATACGAAAGCCATTTGAAAAAATATCGCGCTTTGCGTGAGAAAAGATTAACAAAAGGCCAAACTTATTGCACATACCCCTTTCAGCGCCTGACGAGTGGTTAGTACCTATCTGAGATTTAATCCACCGTGACATAATGATTCACGATTACTAGTAATTCCTTTTTCATCTAGTCGAATTTCAGACTATAATTCATTTTATATCCTGGTTTAGAGTTTAGCTTATATTCACATTTTTGCTTCTCTTTGTACAGGCACATGTGGCACGTCTATAGCCCACAATATTAAGGTCATGATGACTTGTCTTGGTCCCTAGTATCATATCCCGTATAATGGTGAACTACTTCATTGATAAAAAATGAAGTAAGGGTTTACGTTAATTTAATGAATCTAACCAAAATCTCACGACATTAACTGAAGACAGCCGTGCAACACTTGTAAAGTTAAATATATATCTTTATTCAAATTGTGGTAAGGTTTTTCGAGGATTATCGAATTAAATAACATACTTCACTACTGGTTTCAAAAACGGTCTAATGATTTCAGTTCCTATGTTGCCATATTACTCTTGAGGTGGAATGCTTACACTTTCATTTATACACTTTATAATTATTAAAGTCTATAACACTCATAATTTTCTGCCTGGACTATTAGGGTATCTAATCCTATTCGCTACCCAAGCCTTCGTCCCTTAACGTCAGTTTATATATAGAGGATTGCCTTCGCCATTACACATTCCATTAGTATCAAAAAATTTCATCTCTACACCAATGGTCCTAATATTTACCTCTCCCATAAAACTCTAGTAAATCTGTACTCTTATAAAGGCTAATTTACCGTCTAGGTACCCTTTAAACCTAATAAAGATGAATAACACTAGTCTCACTTGTGTTGCCGCGACTGCTGGCACAAGAATTGGTCGAGACATATAAATAGAAGTTTGTCATAATCAATTATCTATTTAGAACTTTAATCGACATAATCGAGACATATAACCTCTAAGTTTATACTTACATTCCCCCAAATTGCTGGTTCGGCCGTTAGGCCATTGACCAAAATTCCTCACTGCTGTACTATACGTATTGGGGTTTTTTCAGACCCAATGTGATCAATAAACCTCTCAGTTATGATTACAAGTCTAAGCTAGTTAGGCAATTACCTCTAACTACTACTTACTTGATAATATTATAGATATCTTAAAGCGAAATATATGTTTTCTTTACTTATTTATAAGGAATTTATTTTCCTTGCCTTAAGGTAATAAAATATTCTACTCACCTTTACACCACCCTATTTACCATAAAGTAAACTTTTATAAATAGTGTTTGATTAGCATGTGTCAAGCATTTGGACAGCGTTCAATCAGAGCCATCATCAAACTCAATATTCTATTTTTATAATTTTTTTATTTTATTATTTAAACTAAATAATTAAATTACTCTTTTTTATAAAAAAAAAGTTACTATATATTTTAAATATGCGGACAAAGGGTTCGAACCTTTATTTACTGGACATGAGCCAATTATGTTACCATTACATCAATCCGCATTTATGTAATATAAAAACTTTTTCTTACATTATCATTGCAAATTTTGTTGTTATATGATTTTAGCAACGAATATTTATATATTATACGTATAATTAATAAAAACTAGTCATTACATCTAATTCTAAGCATTTAGACCGTTTATTAATAAATAACACTTAAGCTACATATAGTAATAAAAATGCCATCATAAGTGCAAATAGACCTGTAGCTTCCGCAAATGCAAATCCAAGTATAGCATAAGAAAATAATTGTCCTCTTAATGAAGGATTTCTTGCCACACCTAATATTAGTGCACCAAATACCACACCTATACCTATTCCTGCACCTATAAGCCCTGTTGTAGCTAATCCTGTTCCTATTATTTTAGAAGATTGTATCATATATTATTTATTTAATATTTAAGTTTTCCATAATATATAGTATTCTAATGATTGTATTATAAATATATATGATAAACATGTTATTAGTGTTCGGGTTATTATGGTTCGAACATAACAATTCCTCAACCCAAATGAGGCGCCTAACCAACCTGGCTCTAACCCGAATAATTTCCTTGTTTTTATATAAAAATACTAGATTACTTAAAGCTAGTGTTTTATTGTTATATAAGGCTATAATAGGATTATATATATATAAAACGTTTAAGGTAAATTAATAACTTTATTCAGAGAATATCCGATTCGAACGGATGTTAGTTTAATTTACTAAAATAAGTTTCAAGCTTATCGCTATAAACCGCTCAGCCAATTCTCTATAGTGTTATTAGGTTAAGTAAAATTAATATTTATGACTTTTAAACTAATCTTCTTTTAAGTAGGATATAAAGTTATTAAAATTAAAAGCAATAACTATACATAAAAAACACTTGTTAATTAAGTATGCGATTGATTCCTCGATGACTTGAACATCGAACATACTCTTATCAAAAGTACACTTTACCTATTAAGTTAAGGAATCTACACTTAATAAAAACTAATTTTGCGTGTAACAAGTAAATTATACCTTATTATTTACTAAGTTACCTTTTTGTATAAAAATCAAGAGCACTCAGATTTGAACTGAGAATTTAAAGTTTGAAGCTTTCTATTTTGCCAATTAAACTATACTCTTTACTTAACGTTAGTATTACATCTTATTTAATTGCTGATTAGAATACAGCGTTTAAATATATTTTAAGTGATAAATTATATTTTATTAGATAATACGCTTTCGTTCAGTCATAAAATTGTACTAATCAAAAGAATTTCTCTTGTTACGAATCAAAAGTAAAAGTCATAGATAATAATAAGACATAAAATGTAAAAAAAATTTTTTTTAATTTATAACAATTTTACGGAAAAGAGATGATTTGAACATCCAGGTGTATAAACACAATATTTAGCAAATATCTTGCCTTACCTATGGCGACTTTTCCTTTATTTTCTTACTTTTATATGCAGAGCACGTGCAGCAATAGTACGTAGAAAGAAAAACTAATACGAGTTAAATCGGCTACGATCCGATATCTATTTTCTCGACAAGAAAATCCTTTACCAATTAAGTTACTAACTCATTTTATAATAAATCATTATAGTTATTTTACGGCCAACCGAATTTGAATCGGTACACATCGTTTGGAAGACGAACGGTCTACCATTAACCTATAGCCGTCATTTATTAGTTAAATTATTAATATATTATTAATCAATAAAAAAAATTAATAATGATAAAATTAATAATATATTATGAATATACTATTAACAGTGTAGAATATAAATAATATTTGTAATATATATATAACATAAAATCTCTTATATAAAAAAATAATGTTATGTATAAATATAAAAAGTAAATATTATTTATTTTCGATGCTTATCAAGGGAAGTCCATTAATAAAAAAAAATCTTTGGATATATTAATTCACCGCACTTAGTTTATTATCGAATATTTATTTTTACTTACTATTGTTGTTATATGTAATATAACTATCATTCCTTTTTACATGAAAAGGATCTGTTATGTATTTAATAAGCTATAAAAAAAATATAATGTTAAAAATATATAGTGTAATTAATATGATAGTTTTTTACATCATATATTAAGAGTAAGTAATAGCAATGTAAGTAGTAAAAATCAATAATGATTAAAAAAAATATTATTAATAATATATTATCTTATGCGTTAATACTGTAAGGGATAAAAATTACCAAAAAAATTTATTTAACATATTTTATACTTAAAAATAGTAGGAAAATCTTGTAATAATTTTATAAATATAAATATTATATGTTGTATACACCTAGCATAATATCAATTGTAGAAGTATTATTAGTAACAATACCTGTATTATTAACAGTTGCCTTTGTTACAGTTGCTGAAAGAAAAACAATGGCAAGTATGCAAAGAAGATTAGGGCCTAACGTAGTAGGATATTACGGTTTGTTACAAGCATTTGCAGACGCTCTTAAGCTTATATTAAAAGAATACGTATCTCCTACTCAGGCTAACTTGATATTATTTTTCATTGGTCCGCTTATAACTTTAATTTTCTCCTTATTAGGATACGCAGTTGTACCTTATGGCCCAGGTTTAGCTTTGTGAGATTTTAATTTAGGTATATTATACATGTTAGCCGTTTCTTCACTTGCCACATACGGTATACTTCTAGCTGGATGATCTGCTAACTCTAAATATGCTTTTTTAGGGTCACTTAGAAGTACAGCACAGTTAATAAGCTACGAACTTATATTAAGCTCAGCTATATTACTTGTAGTATTATTATCTGGTAGCTTGAATTTAACTGTAAATATAGAAGCACAGAAATCAATATGGTTTATAATGCCATTATTTCCTATATTTATTATATTCTTCATAGGTTCTGTAGCAGAAACTAACAGAGCTCCATTTGACCTAGCAGAAGCTGAATCAGAATTAGTAAGTGGGTTTATGACAGAACATGCTGCAGTTATATTTGTATTTTTCTTTTTAGCTGAATATGCAAGTATAGTACTAATATGTATATTAAATACTATGTTATTTTTAGGAGGGTATATAATAGATTTTTCATTGTTATTTTACATATTTGATTTTATTAAAGAATCAATATATAACTTTTCAAAAGATATTGAATTTCTATATTGAATACCACAAATTTTAGGATATGAAAACTATGAAACAGGATTAGGTCCCACATTAGAAGGTATGTTATCAGGTTTAATTTTAGGTGTAAAATCTTGTATAATGATATTTATATTTATATGAGTTAGAGCTTCATTTCCAAGAATACGTTTTGATCAATTAATGTCATTTTCTTGAACTATATTATTGCCGATTGTTATAGCTTTCATTGTATTAATACCTTGTATAGTTTCCGGATTTGAGATAATACCTAGTAATGCAAGTTTATTATAACTATAAGTATTGTGTTTTATAAAAGCAAGAAAATATGACAATCAAAAATAAAAGTGTAACATGAAAAAAAAATTCATTTAAATAGATTAAAATTAGTTTAATAGTAACTTATTTTTTATTTTTCTTCTATTTATTTTTTTTCTTGCAAAATAGTATATATTTTTATGTAATCGTAAAAGGAAAAACAATTTTATTAACAATATAATTTTTTATGATATTGTTTAACATCAATTAAAATTTCACATATAAAATAGAATATATATTAATCTAATAATTATGTATAATTCTTATTTATTGTTTGAAGTATTCAGTAATGGATTCAGTTACTATATACTCAATGTTATATCTTTAACTTCTATTATTTGTGGAATACTAATTATAATAAATAAAAATCCAATAGTTTCTGTCTTATTTTTAATAGGTTTATTTGTAAGCATATCAGGATATCTGATGATGTTAGGCTTAAGCTTTATTGGTCTTTCTTATTTGTTAGTTTATGTAGGAGCGGTATCTATACTATTTTTGTTTATATTAATGCTAATTAATGTGAGAATATCTGAATTAGTTACTGACAATAACAATAGTTTTTTTTTAGCAGTAATGATAGGTATTATATTTAATTTAACACTACATAAAGCTTTACCAAGTAATTTCTTTTCTTTAAAAAAAATTACGTTAATGCTAGAAGATAAGCAAAATACAATAAAAGTAGATACAGATTATAATAATTATAATAGTTTAGGAGATATAAATAGTATATTAGATACCAAAGTATATAATGAAAGTTTATCTAATATATGAACAATAGATAATTTATCGTATGTTTATTCACAAACTTGAGATAATGTACTTGCAGAAACGTCTCATATTACTAGTATAGGTAATATTATATATACGATTTACCCTATTTGATTAATATTAACCTCAATTATACTACTTTTAGCTATGGTAGGATCTATTGTAATTACTATTAAAGAATAATTAAATATGTTATTTAAAATGTACTATTTTAAATACTGCTATTCGAAAAAAGATAAATATCATACAATAATATAAAAAAGCTTTATGTTAGTAATATGTTAAAAAAAAGTTTTTATTTAAATATACGATTAAGTGTAGTGTAAGAATATATGATTTTTTTTATAATATGAGCGTGTTATATACTTTCTTTTTATACTACACCATTTATGTATTTGGTGCCGTGTTATTAAATAGAGATTATATTGTAACTCATGCTTTTAAAAAATGGGTGATATTGTATATTATATAATTTAACCCAAAGAAAAAAAAGGAGTAAAAATACATATAACTCCAAAGAGAAAAATATATTTTTTTTTATTATAATAATGTTACTCGTTTTACTATTAATAGTACCTTTAATAGGTATATTTACTATTTCTACTGTATCTTTTGCTAAATCAGATAGTAATTTTATTGCTCTTAGTTCAGTAAATAATGAATCTTCTTTACATATAGGGGAACGTAAGGTAAAAATAATAGCTTTATCAACTTCAATAATTAATTTACTTATATCTTTAGTCGTATTTATGCTTTTCAACTTTAGTAGTAATCAATTTCAATTCGTACAGGAATATCATAGAATAAGTAATTTTGACTTTTATCTGGGAGTAGATGGTATATCTATATACTTTGTATTGCTAACTACAATAATAATGCCTATTTCCTTATTAAGTAATTGAAGCTCAATATCTGAAAATATTAAATCATATGTAATTATTATTTTATTGTTAGAAACACTATTATTAGCAGTATTTCTTGTCTTAGATGTGCTATTATTTTATATATTTTTTGAAAGTATTTTACCTCCTCTTTTTGTATTAGTAGGATTATTTGGTTCTAGTAACAGAGTAAGAGCCAGTTTCTATCTATTTCTTTATACTTTATTAGGATCTCTATTCCTATTACTATCGATACTTACAATGTCAAGCATAATGGGAACTACTGATTTTGATGCATTATATAAGACCAATTTTAATTTTTTAACTCAATTATTTTTATTCTATGGTATCTTTATAGCTTTTGCAGTAAAAACTCCTACAATATTTTTAAATACCTGACTTTTAAAAGCTCATGTTGAATCTCCTCTTGGTGGTAGTATAATACTGGCAGGTATAGTACTTAAATTAAGTCTTTATGGTATATTTAGACTAATCTTACCTTTACTCCCTAAAGCTTATTTATATTTTACACCAGTAATATATGTAATAGGAGTAATTACTATTATATATGCCAGTTTCAGTACTTTAAGAACAATAGATATTAAAGAACTTATTGCATACAGTTCTGTATCACATGCTGCTGTTTATCTGTTAGGTGTATTTAGTAACTCAACCCTTGGAATTGAAGGTGGTATAGTACTTGGTTTAGCCCACGGTTTTGTTTCATCTGGATTATTTATATGTGCAGGTGGAGTGTTATATGATAGATCATCTACAAGACTAATAACTTTTTATAGAGGTATAGCACAAATAATGCCTTTATTTTCTATATTATTCTTTATACTTTCTCTAGCTAACGCTGGTACTCCATTGTCACTAAACTTTATAGGTGAATTTATGAGTTTATATGGTACTTTTGAGAGACTACCTTTACTAGGTGTGTTTGCAAGCTCTTCTATAGTGTTTAGTGCAGCATACACAATATATATGTTCAATAGAATAACATTTGCAGGTTCATTCTCTAAATTTTTTAAGTTTAACATACCTGATGTAAATAAACGAGAATTTTACATATTATTTACCTTAGTTATATTAACAGTTATTTTGGGTGTATATCCTTCACCTATATTAGATGGTTTACATTATTCCGTATCTTCACTAATATATTATAATTAAAGCCTTTTTATTTTAGTACTTACTAAGTTTTTTAAATTATAATAAAACTTTAAATCTAACTATTCTATAAAAAAGTTTTTAATTTAGTACTTAAAATATTATTAATGTAATATAACACTTACATTTTTATTGCTATGCACGAAAATCTATTGGTATATATTATAGTTTGCTATTAATTATTACCTTTTATTCTACTTATATTGTATTAGATAAGAAAAATATAATACAGGTAATATTATATGTTAGTTATATAAAAAAGTTTAAACTTATTGTATAATTTAATTACATTTTTCTATGCTTTTGTAAAAAAGGGATTAAAAGAAAAAAACCAGTAGAAAATAATACATTCCAGTTAAAACATATCAGATGAGAATTTGAAAGAGTCATCCGCTGTTCAGTTTAGTTAACAATTACTTAGTAGATTCTCCTCAGCCTTCTAACATCAGTTATCTGTGAAATTTTGGTTCACTACTGGGCTTTTGTTTAATCATACAAATAATTACCGGAGTTACTTTAGCAATGCATTATAACCCTAGTGTATCTGAAGCATTTAATTCAGTTGAACACATTATGAGAGATGTTAATAATGGGTGATTAATCCGTTACCTGCATTCAAATACAGCTTCAGCTTTCTTTTTTTTAGTTTATTTACATGTAGGAAGAGGTTTATATTATGGTTCTTACAAAGCCCCTAGAACATTAGTATGAACAATAGGTACAGTTATACTTGTTTTAATGATGGCTACAGCTTTCCTGGGTTATGTTTTACCTTATGGGCAAATGTCTTTATGAGGTGCTACAGTTATAACTAACCTAATGAGTGCAATACCATGAGTAGGACAAGATATTGTTGAGTTTATTTGAGGTGGTTTCTCTGTTAATAATGCAACATTAAACAGATTCTTTGCATTGCATTTTGTTTTACCATTTGTACTAGCTGCATTAGCACTAATGCATTTGATAGCGTTACATGATAGTGCAGGTTCAGGAAATCCATTAGGTGTTTCAGGTAATTATGACAGATTACCATTTGCACCTTATTTTATTTTTAAAGATTTAATAACTATATTTTTATTTATTGTAGTATTATCTATATTCGTATTTTTTATGCCTAATGTATTAGGTGACAGTGAAAACTATGTAATGGCTAATCCAATGCAAACTCCACCAGCTATAGTTCCCGAATGATATCTTTTACCATTCTACGCTATATTAAGATCTATACCTAACAAATTGTTAGGAGTAATAGCTATGTTTTCAGCTATTTTAATTATACTTACAATGCCATTTACAGATTTAGGTAGAAGCAGAGGATTACAGTTTAGACCATTAAGTAAAGCCTTTTTTTATGTATTTGTAGCTAATTTCTTAATACTAATGCAACTGGGTGCTAAACATGTTGAATCTCCTTTTATAGAATTTGGACAAATAAGTACAGTATTATATTTTTCACATTTCTTAATAATAGTTCCTTTAGTGAGTTTATTAGAAAATAGTTTATTAGACTTACATTTAGCACAAAACTCTACTTTCGTACCCCTTCAAGGCAGAAAAATATAAAAAAATTATATCAACTTATTGCTATTATATATAAAGCACGATATTATATATATATAATTGATATGTAATGCCAAATATCATTAATTATCGCAATAGCATAATAATGTATAGTATATAAAGAAACTATTATGGATAAATAGCTATATATCAAAGAAAGCTATTAGGATTTGGGATTAAAACCCATGAATTTCTGGAAAAATCCTATTTTTAAACGAAGTAAATTGAAATATCTTATTAACTTCAGGAAAATTAATCAAACGAGATTCTTTTTTAATAAAATAGTTAAATAAGAAAAGCCTTAAAGTAAAATGGATATAGTCTGTTTGAATATAGGGAGACCTTTCTCTAAGGCTAAATATGATATATAAGCGATAGCAAAGAGTAGCGTAAGGGAAGTTTACGAAATAGTAGTTTTATAAGCAGCTCAAGTTTAGTTTAAGTAATTGATTAGAGCGTACCTTTTGCATAATGGGTCAGCAAGTTAATATTACGTGCGAGACTTTTTATTCAGATTAAAAATCAAAAATAAAATTGGTTTCTTATGATGCAAAAATGAGTCCTAGATAAACCAATTATTAGTTAATGAATGAGTACGTAATATTAGACCCGAAGCCTAGTGATCTTACCATGACCAGGGTTATAAAAGCCCGAACAGCTTATCGTTGTATAGATATCTGATGAGTTGTGGTAAGTTAGTGAAAGACAAAACTGACTAGGATAGCTGGTTTTCCACGAAACCTATATAAGTAGGTAGTTTAACAAAACTTTATGGTTTTTATCGTGCGCAGCATGAAAATTAACATATAAGATAATACATCATTGCAGGTACAGAATTGTGATCTCAGATAAACTATTATATGTAAGAATATAATCCGAGTTTATATACATTGGGGGATCGTGAAGATTTTATCAGTGAGGATTTGCTCTCGGAAGGGCAATGATGAGTATTAAACTGTCAGACATAGTACGATAAGGTTGTATGTCTAAAGGGAAACAGCCCAGAACAAGAGTTAAAGGTTCCAAAATTATAGTTCAGTGAAATTAAGGAAGTTTTTTTCAAATACAACCAGGAAATAGGCTTAGAAGCGGCCATTTTTTAAAGATCTCGTAACAGAGCACTGGTCTATTCAAGATGTGTCTTGACCAAGTTAAACGCGCCAAAAATTTAACGGATCTAAACAATATACCGAAACCTTGTACATAATATTTTATTTATTATCTTTTATATAATGGCGTAACAGAATAAGTGGTATTTTACACAATAAAAGTTACCCAGTATAAGATATATAAATATTTTTATGGGGTAGTGGAACATTGGGTGATACTTTATAATTTATGTTATAAACATATCTTAATAGTGGCTGGAAGTGAACCATTAAAGATAATCCCAAGTGATAATGCTGACATGAGTAACGAAAAAGGGATATCCCCTCGCCTTAAGCTTATGGTATTTAATTTAAAGTACCGGTCCCTAAGTTTATTGATCTGTCCTAAAGGATTAAACGATGGGTAAATATCTTCTTTAGTTCAAATAATAGTTAATAATATCAACCTTAAAGTAATAAGGTTCAGGAAAAAAATTATTAATAATTTATTTCAAATTAAATTTATAATACATTATTTTAATAATATTATTATAAACTTATAATGCTAAAAGGAACAGCAAAATAGTAAAAGCAAGAACCGTACCTAAATACTACCTCAAGTAAGCAAGTAGAGTATACAAAGGCGTTTGAGATAACAATCATTAAGGAACTCGGCAAATTGACACCGTAACTTAGGGATAAGGTGTGCCATAATAATAGTAGAAATTTTTCTTTTAGAGAGATTTTGTCAGTAATGAAAGGAGACATAAAATGGTGTTGTACGACTGTTTAATTAAAACAAAGCACTTTGCATAAGATATAAATCAAAGTATTGAGTGTGATTTCTGCCCGATGTTGGCTGGTTAACGAATTTTCTTAGTTTAATAATAGGCTAGGTTTTGAAGGAAACCCCAATCAATGGCGGCCTTACCGATGAGGGTCCTAAGGTAGCGGAATACCCTGGCCGTTAAATGCGGTCTTGCATGAATGATTTAACGATACAACAGCTGTCTCAATGATTGTCTCAGT
>CATIWM010103418.1:0-19546 GCA_949671775.1 Mallotus repandus | reverse complement strand
CCTCAATTTTTTACCTTATATCCTTCCTTTTTCCTTTTTTTAATTTTTATTTTCTCATCTTTTTTGTCTTCTCTCATTCTTTTTTTTCACTCTTTTTTTTACTTTTTCATTTTTTCCTCTCATCCCTTTCTTTTTTTCTTTCATTTTTTTCTATAAATTAATTATCATATAAATTTTGTATGAATACATCAAGTCCATTATAAAAAAGATAATTTATAAAAAAATATACATTAGATCAATTACAAAGAGATAATTTAAATAGTAAAATTTGTTCCTGTCACAAAAAATGATATTTTCCAATTGTTTTTTAATATTACTGGTAAACGTCGGAAAATATTTTCCCTAGAAGAGAGAATATTTTCCAAAGACAAAATATATTCCGCGAGTATAATTCAATTTTCTTCTTTAATATAATATGAAAAGAACTAGGAAGAAAAGATAAAGGAATTATTCGCATTGTAATCTCTATGAAGTGATAATTGTTTTGGCTCATACATCATTTGTCTCTGCAGGTTCAGAACAGATTGCATTGCATGACCAGATTTTATCAGTACCCATGCAATAGAAATTCATAGAAATTCCTCCTTGACCAAAAATAGAGGCAACATAAATGGATCCCATTACAAGTTCAGTAGGCTGACTGAAGGTGGTAAGGCACCAAGACACCCAACAAAATTGTTGAAGGATCATTTTTGCTCAACACTACCTTCTTTATTTTCCAAATTCAATTCATCAAAACCACCAAGACTAGATTTGATAAATCATACAACTACAAGGGGAAAAAACAGATATTAACAAGGGGATAAACAAAACGGTACCATAATGCAAATGACAGACATCATTCCCAGGAAAACATCAATTCATATTGCAACATTTGCATAAAGTTTCAACAATAGATTTCCATGGTTCACTAATAATCTCATTTGGCATCCTAGGTAAAAGGTGTTCGCCTAATTATTTTGCTCGCCAGTCTTCCCCCTGTCTCCACTGCAACAATAGAAGTGTGGCAGCTTCACTCTACCACAACTCCTGAAACCAAACCAAAATCCACGCAAAAGAGAAAAAAGTATCAAGGCAACAGCACACCTGGCAGAAATATTCAAGAGAACTACTTGCACAAGAAAATTCCTCAATTTACAAAACACTAGTTAACAACGATTTGCAATGGGCCAATGGCTTTCAATGTTAATAATGAAAAGCACACTTGAGTTACTTGAAAATATTAGAAGGGCAGGCCAATGGCTTTCAATGTTAATAATGAAAAGCACACTTGAGTTACTTGAAAATATTAGAAGGGCAGTTGAAATGAACTTTTCATTTTTATCGCTCCAAACTTTTTTAAACTAAATATAATTCTTTTGTTTTATCATTCTGACATTCTCCAATACCATTCTTTTTAGGGTGCTGACCCTCCCTATAAGGAATCAAAATGGAAAAGAAACAAAGTATTTCACTCCACAGATCCCTCCTCAATTGTCTACAAACTCATAACTAAGATAAAAGGCAAAGTAAAGAACAGAATGGTCATTTCTTAGCAACTAAAGAACTTTATTTCAAGAAAAAATTATAAAGTCAAATAATAGTTTGCCTGACAGAATTTATTTTCCTCCAGACTAAGATTCAAACAGCAATGGCTAGTGATTTAAGCATTTTCTAATTGTTGAAATCGGACATCACAGTAAGAAATGGATTAAATATAACTTCTGCACCAATTTCACTAAAGTAGAAACATAATTGAAAAAAAATCCTTCACCTGCAACGAATAATCACCGGAGTTGGTTTCAAAGCCTTTGGTGCATTTCTTATGCCTCTCTTGTGAGGAGAAACCTACAAGATTATTCACACAGCATGAAATGTCACCACTCACTACCTCATATATAGTTTCAATATATACAAAGTCATGGTTTCACAAAATGCAATTTGCAACGAAAATGATTCATCAATTGATCTAAAAATGGAAAAACCACCACAAATCAAAACTAGAATATCGGGATACTCAATAATTCACATTAAAACTTCTTGATAAACTACATATGCTAAATTACATGTGTATGCCTGCACCTACCTATTGACGTCCGAACTCCAACAAGAACAACAATAAAAATGATAAATTCACAAAACCCACATCCTAAAAATAATTAACAAGCACTGCACAGATAGATAGATAGATACACAATAATTATTAACTAAACAATGCTTCGTAATAAAGATTAAGAACAAGAATTAGAGTTCGCGAGAAATTTACCTTCTTTCTAGGAACGGCCATTAATTCCATGGATCCAGTACCAAAAGAAAAACTGGGAAGCCCAAATCCTGTAGAGCTGCCATTGCTGTTATTATCTGGGTGCGGATTGAACTCCGGCAAAACCAGTGGTGGAGGTGCAATCGTGCTGTAGATGGAACCACCATCCAACGGCGGAGGCATCGCTGCCATGTGGGCCCATCTCAAGAATCCTAAAGTGGAACTGTTGGTGCTGCCGGCGGCTTTTAGCATCCCTAGTCTCAACGCCATTGCTGCCGCTGAGTAGTGTGTGAGAATTCTTCTGGGTTTTAGGTCCGTATAGCAGCGGAGGAACAGAAACAAAAGGGCGTTTGCTTAAACAGAAGCGAGCGAGACGACGTCGTACGATGTGCATAATTAAACAAAATCTGGGATATCATCTATCAATGGCTGTACTTTAGGATGATTTGACCCGGCCCGTGAACGAAAAGTTTTTTTTTTTTTTAAAGAACTGAGCGAAAAGTTAACTATGAAAATCTAGTGAAATTAATTTATTTCTTTTTATTTGGTGGAGTAATTTATTTCTTTTCCAGGATTCAACAACCTAGTAATTAGTTAGATTAATTTTTAGTTCGTTTTCGATTTATTTGTGTGTGAATAAGAGTTATTCTCATTTTTCCTCCCTCTATATCTTTGTTTGTATATCTTATTCATTTTATTTGTTTATTGGATCAACGAACGAATGTAATGTGATGAAAATGATGTCTCTAATGGATGATATTAAGCTCCTAGAAATGGGTTAATTAAAATTTTGGATTAAATTGTAAAATTTGATAAATTATTAGATGAAGTTGTATATTCATGTGTAGATAAAAATAATTAAATAATTAAAAATAATAAAACTCAAAATATAAATGGAGGTTAACTACAAGACCGGATGAACATTTCAAAAGTTTATATTCAATTTTCGAATACAGTTTTTAAAAACAGTTGTTAGACCCTCTCTTAGATTTTATATTTCAAATTTCATTCAAGTGGTGACTCTTATATTTGATTTTAGTGTCATAACTTATTATTGTACTTCCGAATGGACCTTGAGTATGCATAGTACTATAATCGTCGAACACTTGAGCCTTTTAAGTTAAGAAAATTAAAATCGATAATAATTTCTCTTAATAACAATCTCTTATATTTTACGTTAATAAGCACTTTGTTACTTAGAATGTTTGGACATAATTATTTATGTATTTTTGGCTAGCTATTAACCAAACTTTTGTCAAATATTGCTCAATTTTTTTATTTTAAAAAAAAATCAATATATACATAACTAAATACAAAATTATGATATAAAAAAATCTAAGCAAATATAGGCAATAAAGCAATTTTATTAAATGTATAGTTGTATAACCCCATAGTTTGGCTAAAGCAATTTTATCAAATGTATGGTTGTATAACTCCATAGTTTGGCTAATTTGTTCAGTTGAATACATTTAATTTCACATTCCAATTACAAAGTCACATTTGCACATCAAAGAAAATTTTTTCTCATTTATTCATAGAAGTGTTTATTATCTATTTAATGATTTCAAATAGTATAAAATAATAAAAGCATTCATTATTTATTTAAGGGTAAACTACAAAAAAATTCACCACCTTTAGTGTTTTTTGCAATTTCAACATATCTTTTTTTTTAGCAATATCATTCACCACCTTTTTAATTTTTGCAATTCTATGCACCAAAAAACTTGAACTTGAAATTAAATTGACATATCAATTGGAAATGTTTTTAGTTTTTTTCGTGGAACTCATATATGATCTAATATACAAAAATAGTACGTTTTATGAGATCCTGAAATTTTAAAATGCATTATTTTAAATGGCTAAATTCCCAAAACAAATGGATAGATAAAACCATTTAAAATTGTATTTTAAAATCTTAGCACGCATCATTTTGTCCATTGTACTTTAAATGGATCCTATTTAAAAAATTAAAGATAACTTTGACAGTTACGCCTATCAATTTTTATTTGAGAGTTTATCAGTGTTTCGAATTGCAAAAATTAGAAAGGTGGTGAATGACATTGTTAAAAAAAAAAGATATGTTGAAATTGCAAAAAGCGCCAAAAGTGGTGAATTTTTTCATAGTTTACCCTTTACTTAATGATTAAGTACAATTGTATGAGTCTGGTCCAGTAGATTAAAACTTTTTTTTTAAACTTCTAGTAAATTATGACTTAGTATCTTAGAGCGAGGCAAAGTTACCGAAAGTACTTGATTCTTACCATTGCATGATTAGAATTGAACATGAGATGGAGAAAATATTGAATTGAATTAAAATATTGAACTGAAAATATTAAAATCGTATCAAACTAAATATTTTTAACTCTGAATCAAATCAAACCAATTTTTGTGACTAATTTTGTATGAAATTGGATATTTATAAAAAATCGAACCGAGAATCGTATCAAACTATACCAAAGTCATACCAAGAAAATCAAATATAGTACTGAATATTAATTTAATAAATAATATATAAATATGAATAATTAATTATATAATTTTCATTATATTATTAAGTAGTATACATTAAGTAGCATATGCATAATAATATATGATAAAAATCAATATATTTTATATTTAAAGTATAATAAATAAATTACTAACAAAATATTTTTATTCATTTCATCATCATCAACATTATTATATTATTATTCAATTGACAAGTAAAAATATGAAATTTCTATAAATTACAATTTGAGCTTAAAATATGAAAATAATAAAATTCACATTGTATAATTTTAAATAATTTTAATTAATAAAGAAAAATGTAAAATGTCCATTACAACACAAGTTAAATTTAAAAATGAGAAATAAAAAATTATTATTATTATCAACAACAAATAAAAATATGAAATGCTCATTATATTTCAATTTAAACTAAAACTATGAAAATAAGAAAATTAACACCGTATGATTTCAAATTTTATAATTTACTAATTAAAATATATTTTATCATCACATTTGATAACTTATTAATGATAATTTTTAGTAAGTAATCTAATCTTATTGGTATTATTTAAAATTAATGAGTTAAATAATATTAGTTAAATTATTATTTTTAGTGCATATTAATATATAGACATATTGTAGATAACCAAAACCAGTAAACGATGGATATAACCAAATCATAGTCATAAAGCGGTCTTGTCTTTGTCCTAAGTGACAAATTGTGAGTTTCGTTTTCATTTTTGTATTTGTTGGTCTTAGTTTTTTCACTTTGTCTTATCTGCATGGCTTCATCAAGTTTTTACGTGCAAGGCATAGATACTCTGTGCGCAAGTGTTTCCATTCAGGAAGAAGAGGAGGGTGGGTATTTAGTGGAAGAGAATAGCAAAAATAGAGGGAATGAAGGGGTGATTCTCAATGGTGTCTTATTGGCAGAGTCCTTACCGATCGTTAGATTGATTTCCAGCGATTGAAAAATAAAATGGCACCATTGTGGCGGCCG
Organism: Mallotus repandus; assembly: GCA_949671775.1. NCBI lineage: Eukaryota > Viridiplantae > Streptophyta > Magnoliopsida > Malpighiales > Euphorbiaceae > Mallotus > Mallotus repandus. The sequence continues at coordinate 13,817 of CATIWM010103418.1, read as the reverse complement.
GTGAAAGGAGTGAGTATGGAGGATTTGGGTCTAAATATGTTCCTCTTTTAGTTCTTCCATGAACTGGATTTCATGTGTGTTCTTCAAAAAGCCTTTAGACTTATGAACAGAAACTATTGGTTTTGGGAAAGCTGGACAAAGATTGCCATTCTACTGAAGTTCCATTATTTATAACGAAAATGTGGGTACAAGTTCACGATATCCCTTGTGGTTTGATGTTTGAGAAGGTAGGGTGTGAGATTGGTAACTATATTAGTGCTTTTGTGGAATCCTACTCGAACAATTTCTGTGGTTTGTGGTGATCCTATATGCGTCTTAGAATGTCAATTAATGTTCAGAAGCCATTAAAGCATAGAATGAAGATTATGAAAGTTGGACGTACTTGGGCCTGGATTTTGTTCAAGTATGAACTCTTGCCAATATTTTATTATTTTTGTGGTCTTCTTGGCCATACTGACTCTTTCTATGTAAAGTTATTTTATTATGGTAATTGCAATGCTATTAAGCCCTATGGTGAATTCATAAGAGTTCTTATCCGGCGCAATTCCAATAATGTTGCTGAGAGGTGGTTGCGTTATTCAGTGCCTAAGGTGAAAGAAGGCGGTGGCTCTAATACAGAGAATATGACAGTTGATATGGAAGGTCCTTCGATCATGGCACGTTATGTGGGAATGAACGCAAATTTGAAGCATGATATAAATAATGGAGGATCTGGTGTCGATAATATAGGGAAAGGAGTGATTGGTGAGCAATTACCTTCTATAACTGTTAAAAATAGAGAGGGTGTTGTTTTTTATGATCCAAAGAGAAGAAGGATGGGCCAAAATCAATCTTCTACAACTAGACATATTGGGCTTGAGGGGGAGACTCTTGAATTGGGCTAAAATAATTCAAAAAACTTGCAAGAGGCAGGTTTTGGACTCTAGACCCGCTTGGACCAATGAGTACTATAAGCTGGAACTATCGTGGGCTTGGCAACCCATGGACAATTCAAGAATTATTAGACCTTGTGTTTAGAAGAAAGCCAAAATTTATTTTCTTAATGGAAATTAAAGTGGGTCGGGCTTATGTAGAGAGGGTTAAAAGGAGATTGGATTTTGAAGGTATGTTTTTTATGGATAGGGTTGGTATTGGTGGTGGCATTTGTTTATTTTGGAAAGAACAGTATATAGCTTCTTTAATTAGTTTCTTCGATTACCATATAGATGTGGCTGTGAAGATTGACGGGATAAGAGCTTGGAGACTAACCGAATTTTATGGTTTTCCTGAACGCCAAAGAAGAAAGGATTCTTGGGCGTTATTAATTTCTCTGAAAGCAAAATCATCTCTCCCTTGGTGTACTATCGGGAATTTCAATGATCTCCTATTGTAATATGAAAAGAGAGGTTTTTCGCAGCACCTAAATTTCCTTATTGAAGGGTTTCAACGAGCGGTGGAGGAGAGTGGCCTTGTGGATATTGGTATGGATGGTCACCCTTTCACTTGGGAGAAAAGCCTTGGGACAACAAACTGGTTAAAGGAGCGTTTGGACAAGGTCTTGGCTTCGCATAGCTGGATAGATGCTTTTCATAATGTGGTTGTTAAGAATCTTATTACAGTCATGTCTGACCATTCTACTTTGTTTATGAATTTTATTATTGTTAACTCTCTTATTTATAGGAAATTTTGTTTCAAGAATTCTTGGATGTATGAGGTCGATTGTCGTGAGGTGGTGATGAATTCCTAGAACAAAGGTGTTGGGTTCTCTATCCAGCACCGTATTGATCTCTGTGGTGAGGCTCTTCAGAGTTAGGGTGTTAAGGTTCAGTCAAAATTCAATGAGCAGATTAAATGGCTTTGTGCTAAAATTAATCATCTTAAAAGAGCAAAAGATGATTCTTCCATTGAGAGATTATGGGTTGTTAAGCATGATCTGGGCGTTCTACTTGATCAACAGGAGTCATATTGGTGCCAACGTGCTAAGTAATTTTGGCTTAGTTATAGTGATTCCAATACCCATTTCTTTTACAATTATGCTTCTAAAAGGTGAAAGAAAAATTCTATTTCTCGGCTAAGGAATGACTAGAACGAGTGGTGTTTTGGGGGTCAGGTTTGGAAGACATTATCTTTGCGTATTTCACTTATCTTTTTCCTAGTACAGGGTGTGAGTGTGATGCAATTTTATGGCATGCTCAGAGGAAAGTTTCTTTTGAGCAGAATCAAATGTTGCTTCAGCCTTTTGAAGCAGCGGAGATTAAAAAAACCATTTTCTCAATGCATTCAGACAAGGCCACGGGTCTAGATAGTCTGAATCTTAGATTTTATCAAAATTTTGGGAGATCACAGGTCCTGATGTTATGGCAGCTTGTTTGGATTTTTTGAATTTTACTTTTATTCCACCTGGTTTAAACAGAACCTCCATAGTTTTTATTCCAAAATTAAAAAATCTGGAAAAGATTTCAGACTTTCGTCCAATCTCTCTTTGTAATATAATTTACAAGATTATTTCGAAAGCCATTGTAAATTGATTAAATATGGTGTTGCCTAGTGTTATTTTCGAAGCTCAAAGAGCTTTTGTTCCTCAGCGGTTGATTATGGATAATGCAATGGTTGCTTATGAGGTTTGGCATTTTTTAAGGTGGAAAAGACAACGAAAAATGGGTTATGCTACTCTTAAACCGGATATATCTAAAGCTTATGACCGTTTAAAGTGGAGCTTTCTTCGTCAGATGATGAGTCGATTAGGTTTTGACGAGAGGTGGATAAACCTGGTTATGCTTTGTGTTAGTTTTGCTGAGTATTTTATAGCTCATGAGAATAAAAAGATCGATCATATTCGTGCTCACCGGGGCCTGCGCCAAGGTGGCCCCATCAACCCTTATCTCTTTATATTGTGTATGGAAGGGTTATCTAGTTTGTTTGCTGGCTATGTCTTGCAAAGTTTGTTGCATGGGTGCCAGGTTGCAAGGACAGCTTTGGAGGTCTCTCATCTCTTCTTTACGGATGATAGTCTTGTTTTCTTCAGAGTTAACTTACTTGAAAGTATAATGGTCCATCAGTGTTTAAAATTGTATGAAAGGGCATCTGGTTAGTTTATAAACTTCTAAAAATCCTTTATTATTTTCAGTGCGAATGTGGATGTTGAAAGTCATAAGGCTGTGTGTGTTTTGCTTCTGGTTAAAGAGGGTTTGGCGGGTGGAAGCTACTTAGGCCTTCCATCTCTAGTTGGGAGAAATAAATTTTTGGTGTTTTCTTTTGTTCGAGAGAAGGCTTGGGCTCGTATTCAGAATTGGAAGAGAAAGAATCTTTCTCGCTTTGGGAATGAGATTCTTTTAAAAACTATTATTCAGGCTATTCCATCATATGTAATGAGTGTTTTTATTCTGCCAAAGCTTCTCTATGCTGATCTTGAAAGGTTGATGAACCAGTATTGGTGGGGCTCAGGAAATAATGATAGAAAGGGGATCCATTGGTTGGCATAAGATAAGATGTGTGTTCTTAAATGTAATGATGGCTTGGGTTTTCAAAAATTACATGAATTCAATTTAGCTATGGTAGCTAAACAAGGTTGCATATAATGTCAGCTCCAAATTCTTTTATGGCTCATGTTTTCAAAGCCTGTTATTTTCCAACTAGCAGTTTTCTAGAAGCTAAGATTGGCCTAAATCCTAGTTTTGTTTAGAGTAGTGTAATGTTTGCTCAAGTATAATTAAAGGAGGTGCTAGGCGCAGGGTTGGATCTGCTGATTCCATCAACATTTTGACGGAACCTTGGTTGCCTAATGAGGTTAACCCTTATATTGAGTTTACTTCAGCACCTGGTCTTCAAAATACCATGGTGAGTTCTCTTCAGGATAATGCTTCGGGTGATTGGGATATGGACTTGCTGAGGGATTTGTTCTTTGCACGAGATATTAATTTTATTACTAAAGTTCTTGTGAGTCGAACTTTAAAGGAGGATGTGTGGTTTTTGAGTGGGGAGCATTTTTGGAACCTATTCTGTAAAGAGTGGTTACCATCAGCTTGTGGAGCCTTTTTCTAATTCTCAGCTAAGGAGTAGATTGGTTAATTGGCAGTTACTTTGGCGCTTGCAAGTGCCTGTAAAAGTTCACAATTTGCTTTAGAGAATATGTGCTAGTTGTTTACCAATTATGCTTGCTCTTCGGCGTGGCAGGGTGGATGTAAATATTTTGTGTCCTGTTTGCAATCTTTATGAAGAAGATGATTATCACACTTTTATTGGATGCACATTTGCAAAATCAGTTTGGTGTAGCTCTTTGTTAGGTGATACTAGTGGAATTGATAATAATTTTATTGCTTGGTGGAATATTCTTTGCAGGCGGTATACGTTTGAGGAGGTAGGGATTGCTGCGATGCTTATTTGGAACCTTTGGCATAATAGGAACCTTTTGTTGTGGCATTGTAAACGAGTTCTAGTTGCTGCTATAGTTGCAAATTCTCTATCTATGCTGCAATAGTGGAGTTGGGCACAACAACGTCGAAAGTAGCTTCTACGAGTGGTTCCAATTGAAGGTTTTGTTAAGTGGTTGAAACCGAGGACTGCTATTTTAAAGTGTAATGTGGATGTTACGATGTTTCCTAATTCTGGTCAGGTTGGATTTGGATGTGTTATTAGAGATGAATTTGGTCGGTTTAAAAGGGCTTATAATGGTAAATTGGTTGTTGTCAATTATCCTCTTCTTACTAAGGCTTTACGTTGCCGTGAAGACCTCAGTTGGTTGAAGACGCTGGGAAAAAGCGATGTTTGTGTGGAGTTGGATAGCCAGTTGCTTATTAATGCGCTGAATAGTAACTTTTCTGACTCCTCTTATTTTGGTTTACTTGTTTATGAATGTACAATCCTTGCAAAGGACTTAGGGAATTGTTGTTTTTGTTTCACTAGAAGGTCAGCGAATCAGGGAGCACATGCCCTTGCAAGGGCTGCTGGCTCTATATCTAACAATGGATGGTGGGAGGATGTTCCCCCATCGTTTATTTTAGATGTTCTTGTTGTTGATTTGAATCAATGAAGTATGTTGCTTTGTTTCAAAAAAAAAAAAATACCAATAAACGATGTAGTTTTATCCAAAACTACATCATTTTAATTAAAATAATGATCTTATAAATAAAAACATGAGAGAGATTATTATTATTAATTAAATATATTTTTATTATTATATTTAATAACTTATTAAATATTATTGTTATTAAGTAATCTAATCATATTGATATTTATTAGATATATATTTATACAAAACTGTTTAGATATACACAAATATTTACTTTTTATTTGTTGATAATAAATATAAATCAATGAATAATATAAGTTTGTATATAATATAAACTCTATAATTTTCATTTTAAATTCATTTCAAAAAAACTGAATTTGTGTGTTGAATCATCGTGAAAAAACGAGATGGTATCGGTGTTAAAAAATTTAAATTCAATAGTTGATAGTACAAATTTATTTTTGAAAACCAAATTTTAGTACGTCCACCACGACACGTGCTCACCCCGCAGCATAAGCATAACTAACTCGCAAGTCCAAAAGTTTTTTGACTGTAACAACAAACAACAAAGTCGGGGTTGATGGTGGCACACCTCTCTCAGAGTCAGAGCATTAATGGCACCATCTCTTCGCTTTATTTTTAGTTTCAACTGTACATATGTTATATAATAATGCATACGCACACTCTCTCAAATGCTTCCTCTCTTCCTTCTCTGTTCGTGTCTATTCTTTTGGATGATCTTGTTCTGCATTGATGATTTGTTTTGGGCTAACATATAATTGGTGTTTGTTTGTTTGTTCGGCATTGATCTGAAACTGTTTCTCAAAAGTTGAATTAAACTCTCATCGTTTCGTGCAGAAATCGCATTTTAGAAAATAAGAAATGAAGTTTGGTAAAGGGTTCAAGAAGCAAATGGTGCCAGAATGGACTGAAGCATACATGGATTATCATGGACTTAAAAGGATTCTACGCGAAATCTTGGAATACAAGAGAAGCAAGCAGCCTTCAACGCCATTGAGAGTTGTACACAACAGATTAGCGATGCATAGGTCTTTTAGTGGACTACACTTGAGAGACGATTCTGGTAAAGGCGACACTGAGGATCAAGTTATAGATGTTAACACGTCGCAGCAGCAAGATAGTTCTAGGAAGTTTTACAAGACGGAGTTCCTGAAGAAGTCTGAAGAAGGGGGTGCTATTGAGGTCATTTTCTTTGAAAAACTAGATCATGAGCTCAATAAGGTTAATACTTTTTATAAGGATAAGGTTGTGGAGATGATGCACGAGGCATCTTTGTTGAATAAGCAGATGGATGCGTTGATTGCCTTGCGAATTAAGGTGGTGAAACCTGATCTTCATCATCATGTCTCTAACAAGGAAGAAGCTACCTGTTCAACTGATATCGATATCGAAAACCCTCCGGGCCACATTGATCAAGGCAGACGTGTTAGCGCTTTGGGTTGTTTGGATGATATTGTTACTGGAGACCTCTCGAGCGACATGCCTGTTGGTAATTCAGGTAATGAATGAATGAATGTATATATGATCTATAGAGTCCATGTTTTGATTTTACAGGATTTTAGCAAGAATTTAATTGAATTAAGTTCCTCTGCAAAATCATGTTATTTGTGGCATGATTTCATTTCTTCTAAGATCCTTTCTTCTTTTGAAAGATGAAAGAATTGAATTCTAGCAATAAAGGATTTTCTGAATAACACAAGAATTGGCTAAATAGAATAGAATAGAATAGAATTATTTCATTTGTTGATTTTCCAAACACCGTGTTAATTAGGAGGTGATTTTACATTTTTTAGGCCAATGCACAGAGAAGGATTGTATAGGTACTGATAATGATCAAGAACAGTCTACTGGTATTCCAGAAGTCAATGAAGTTCACCCTGTTGATTGTGGCACTGCTCGCCAAGAGGAGGAGGAGGAGGAAGATAATAGCCACGAACAAGATCCCCTGAAAATACTTCATCATGTGAAGCTTAGCAATATGCTTGAATCTCCATTTTCAACTATAAAAGGAGTCTTCAAGGATTCTAGAGAAGAAGATCTGAGCTTCAATAAAGAGGAGCTTAGGAAAGTTGAAGAAAGGCTTAGAGATGTGTTTGTCGAATTCTACCAGAAGCTCCGTATTCTAAAGCACTACAGGTGACTGATATTGCACAATCTGTATTTATATTTATATTTTCTGTTTTGAAACCTGTTCTTGCTTCTGATATCATTGAAATACCATTGTTTTTATTGTTGTTTCAAATGCTTGAACCAGTGATATAAACCTTGCAGCATTTTCCAAGATCCTGAAGAAGTACGAAAAGGTCAGAAATTTACTTGAAGACTTTAATGCTTCTTTAGGTTACTTGAATTAATATCTATTTTATGCACATTGGAAAAACATAAGCAATTGATATATTTTGTTTGGAGTTTTCATATTCAGTTCTAGTGGAAAGTTTCTGGACTTAATTCTCCTGTTGTGGACTAATGCAGATCACCACAAGGAGAGCATCCAGATCATATATGAAAACTGTGGACAATTCCTACCTTAGCAGCTCAGATGAGGTATATTGTATTGTTGATATTTCACCTTCAAATTTTTCTGTTTTAGTATATTGTGGTCAAAGTACTTCATTATACATCAAGACATTAATTATCATACAAATAGCTTTCTTCTATATGGTAACAAATTTTGAAAAAGGTGATGCTCATCCTCTAGGACTTGAGGCTGATTGTTTTTAACTTCCAATACTTGGTGTATCCAACTTACTGAAGTAAACTTGTCTTTATTTCTCTCTCAGTAAGAAAAGATTTCAATGCCCGTGGTAGTAATGATACCATGTTACAGTCATGCTAACCACTTAAAAGCATGTAATGATTTTGAGTGTAGCACAATACAGGATGACGTCCCAATTTGAGTGTAGGTTGTCAAACAAGTAATCAAGATCATCTCTGTAACTTTATTTTAAGGGAAAATAAACTCATTCTCAGCCGGTATAGGTGAGTGGTCTCCTTCTAAGGGTGGAGGCTTCTTTTATCAAGCATTTCTCCAACTCAAATCGTAGGGAAGGTATGAAGTCGCTAAGGCCAAAAGCAAAGAGGGCAAAGCACAGAATAACGTTCTTTGCAGGCAAGTTTAATCAGTAACTGAAAGTTGTTCTTTCCTACCTTATTAACAAAACATCATTAGAACTTTAATTGATATGCGAGTTTAAAAACTTTCCTGAAGTTATTGTTCTGTTATCTCCATTAACATGTCAAATTCTGATGTTTCTGTTATCAGGCTTTTTTTGTGGTTGCTCAATTGCACTGTTCATAGCTGTTATATTGAGAGTACAATCTCAGAAAATGATGGATAATAGTGAAGGGGTCTCATATGTGGTCAACATTGTCCCACTTTACAGGCAAGATTTAACTATGATCCTAAGTTTCTGCTTTTATATGATATGTCGACTTTCTTCCAATTCATTCATCCATCTTGTGTTTTCTCAAAGAGCCATTTTAATTTGATTGCAGTTTGTTTGCATACATTGTTCTACATATGCTCATGCATGCTGCAAACATTTACTTCTGGAGGCGCTGTCGGGTGAATTATCCATTTATATTTGGTTTCAAGCAAGGTACAGAGCTAAGTCATCTAGAAGTTTTCCTCTTAAGCCATGGCCTTGCAGCACTTGCACTAGCCGGTTTCCTCGCAAATTTGCAGCTGGATTCAGAAGCAAATGCATCAAGATACAAGACGGTCACTGAACTGGTTCCTTTAGGGTTGATCGCTGTAAGGTTCAAAGGGTAGCTAAAGTTTATTTCTATCAGAATGTTTTGTTTGTGATTTCCTGAACCAATTGTTGTTACTGTTATCCATATTATATAAGAATTTTATATCTTACCTAGATTCATTCTGTATCCAGTTGGTTCTGATAATACTTTTCTGCCCTTTGGATATCCTATACCGATCAAGTCGTTTTTTCTTTGTGCGGTGTTTGTTACGTTGCATTTGTGCACCACTGTACAAGGTAATCAGACAAAATGGCTCAACGTAAAATTACTGGACTATACAACTGCAGCAATTAGACAACTTCCTTGACATTCTATGTTTGCAGGTGAGCCTCCCAGATTTTTTCTTGGCAGACCAGTTGACCAGCCAGGTTTGAACTGTTATCCTGCATTAATCAATGAGGAAAGAGAAAAAAAAATGCACTTTTCATTATGGTGTGTAATGCTGTTTGATCTCAGGTCCAGGCCATCAGGTGTCTTGAGTTGTATATCTGCTATTATGGCTTGGGGCGTTACTCTAGTAGAAAAAGCAAATGCCATAGTCATGGTGTCTATAATGCTTTCTATTTCATTGTAGCTTTTATACCATACTGGATTCGATTTCTACAGGTTGTTCTTTCTCTCTTTTTTCTATATTTTTTTTGTTTATCGGATGTTATAGATTGTTTTTGAATGCTAACGATGATGCTAATGGATCTTAAAGAACATTAGCTGAAATTGTACATTAAAATTGTGTCCTCTTTTTATTTTGGTACCTCAATAACAGGAAAAAAAATTTTAATTAGTAAATTAAATTTTGTATTGTGTGGATGCCTTTGTTCCAGTTTCCACCATGTATGTACTAGGCAATCAAATCTCTTCTGTTCATAATTGTTCTTGACAATTATGCTCTGCCTATTAATTAAATTCATTGTTTTGATTTGAGTGTATGCTAGTCCTCTTATTATAGTCCAATCCACCATAAAGAAACAGTTCTATTAGTTATTTCAATAGCATAAACCCAGTGAATGAAGCTTTTTGGTTTACAAGAGCTAGAGAGTCTCATCTATCAAACACGGGTTCCCATAATTTATGTCTTACATTGATATAGGTTTTATTGATTGTTTGTATTTTGTACTGTGTCTGTGTCTGACAATCATATAAGGAAAAAGATGCAACGCATGCATAAAATGGTTTAAGACACACACTGAAGATTGTTGCTGTTCTGTCTTACACCGACATTTGGTTTTATTGATTGTTTATATTTTTTAGTGTGTCCGACGATTGTGTGAGGAAAAGGATGCAATGCATGCATATAATGGTTTGAAATACATGCTGACAATTGTTGCTGTTCTACTGAGAACCTTCTGTGAACTAAAGGAAGGGCGGATGTTTTGGATGGTGTTGGCATTGATCAGCTCAGCTGTTGCTGCCATTGTGAATACATATTGGGATATTGTCATAGACTGGGGTCTTTTGAGGAGGAAGTCAAAGAACCCTTTTCTTAGAGACAAACTTATAGTTTCACACAAAAGTGTCTATTTTGCTGCAATGGTAATGTTGAACAACTAAACTAAAATGGCAGTTTGATATTAATGACTTTCTACTGACTCGATATGTATTTCTTGTTGGAGGGGGCTTCTCTTGCAGTTCTTGAATGTAATTTTAAGAATTTCTTGGATACAATTGGTTATAGAATTCAATCTGCAAAGTCACCATAAATTGGCTGCAGCAACTCTAGTTGCCTGCCTAGAAGTCGTTCGCCGAGGTATTTGGAGCTTCTTCAGGTACCCTATCAACTCTTGAGACTATGATACACATAGTGCCTACAGCTTTTGTCCGCTTGGAAATTAATAAAAGTTCCAAATTCAACTAGGTTGGAGAATGAGCATTTGAACAATGTGGGGAAGTTTCGGGCATTTAAGTCAGTCCCTCTTCCTTTCAGTTACAATGATGCTGCTGATGATTACAAGGATGATTAATGTGCATCGAAATAAGCACCATTAGCTTCAAAAATCAAATCCCTAAAACCACAGTTCAAGAAACATCTGCGTCTACAGTCTTACCTGGATTTACATTGCACTAACTTGGAAGGGCGAGAATCAGCTAATGTTGCACAGTGATCAACTTGAGGAAGCATTAACCACAAAAGACCAGGATGATTTCTTACAGTTTCTTTTTTTTTTGGTATAGCCATAGATTCTTATTATGATATCCAAAAATTGTGAAGGTTGAAGTTTTCTTTCATGTTATAAAAATTAGCAACCACAATGAATCTCATAATTTTGATCTATTTAGGTTTATTCATTGGAATGAAATATTTTTTCTTTTAATTACTTGTGGCCATTGGTTAATTTTATTCTCTTTTAATGTTTCTTGCAAACCTTCAAAATATATTTTCAAAATTTTGTTAAATAAAATAGGAGAATTTCATTTCATTATTATTCTTTTTTAATTTTGATAAATTTAATTATTTGTTCCTCTCTCTTGTAGGTTTGCAGTCCTAGTGGCTATTGGATATTAAGTTTTTATTTTTTATTTTTTATATGTTACCTTGACCAAAAAGAAACGAGCCTTTTTAAATAAACACCAAAAACCATAATTTTTATCAAACCGTGTCAAAAGGGTTTTAAGGAGGTTTTGATCGAAGCTCAAAAAATGGGCGCTGTATTCTCCTCAACCGATTCTCAAAGCTCCCCACCTAACTCACCGATTCCCACCGATTCTCAGAAACCCAATTCGCCCTCTACCTCATCAAACCCCACAATGTCCTCTTCTCCAGATCCCAAAACCCAAGAATCCAACAATTCCACATTTGAAACCAAAACCACCCAAGAATCAGATCAAGAAACAGAACCAGCTGACCCAAATCAGCAATCAGATCAAACAGGAGGAGAAGATGATGATGATGAAGAGGGAGAGTGTGGGTTTTGTTTGTTCATGAAAGGAGGTGGGTGCAAACAGGCTTTCATAGATTGGGAGAATTGTGTTAAAGAGGCGGATCTTAAGGAGGAGGATGTTGTGAACAAGTGTTATGAAGCTACTTCTGCCTTGAGGAAGTGTATGCAGGCTCATGCTGATTATTACGAACCGCTTTTGAAAGCTGAGAGGGACGCAGAGGAGGCAGCTATGAAGGATTTAGAGAAGGAAAAGGAAAAGGAAAAGGAATCAGAGTCGAATTCATCAGAGAAGACGAGTGTAGATTCTAGTGATTCGAATTTTGGTAAATAATATTGCTAGATTATGATTAATTATCTTTTATTTATGCTAATTTGAGCTGATTATTGCAATAGAGCGAAGTAGGAAGTTAAAAGATATGATTTTTTTTACATGGGTCTGCTGGGTTTGATATGAGGTGATGGCTAATACAAATTTTGTAATGGATGATTAATTTCCATCGAATCCATCTTTAACTATTATTGTTCTTTTTAATGTTATGTGATATGTTTTGTTCTCCGGTTAACTTGTCTGAAAGAGTTTCAGTGATAAGCATAGATGAGCCACCAATTGATAAGTAACAAGTTTACCCTTTCATGACCATACGAGGTTTTTGTCACTCATCAAGTGCCCATATGTCAAGCAATAAGACTATTTGTCACTCATTTAAGGACTAGTGTTTTCTGGAATTTCTAATTGCTGAATTAAAGATTTTGCTTATGAACCATGGTGTTAAGTATATAAATGCTGATCATGGTTGGAGGATATTCTTTGATCTTTATCACTGCTGACAATGTGGTTTCAGGCTGACTAGATTAGAGTCTGATAACATCTTAACTACATGAAATTTCCTGGTTACAAATTTGCCTATAAATTTTAGAATTTGTGTTTGGACTGTTTGCTCTGAGTCTCACCGTTAAACTGCTATCTGATGCTGTGGTAGAGATTGTTGTGAGAACTAGAACATATGGTAGATGTTAGTCTTTCTTGGGCTTTGAGTTGCCAAAAGCTTCACCACAATGACATGATCTTTGATACAAATGCTCCATATAAAGAAGGATTGGAATTTTTCTTCCCACCATATGCTTTCTAGATTATTTTACCGTCATTGTTGTTCAGGAATGTAGTAAAGGTCTAGATATGATTCGGTATGTAGAAGTGAAATTGCTTCTGTTTCAACCATGGAAGGGATTATCTCTCTATTGCGTGTATGCGTGCATAAGCGCAAATACTGCTTTATAATTTTAATAGAACACTAGCTGTGGGGAGGAAGGTGAGCTAGCGAGATATGTTGGAGTTTGCAATATCCAACTTATCACCTGTCTTCCTAACACCAATGAGCTGGTCATTTTTGAGCTTACAGTTGCTATGCTGATGATTTTGTGTGTACATGAAATAGCTTAGAGAGGTAGAAGACCTTAATTTTATCAGCAAACCTCTGCTTTTTTTCAATGCCCTTGCAGTTGCTATTGCCAAGCTGCAATTATAGTTCGTTTTGTTGCTCGACTCTGCAATTATAGTTTGTGTAAAATGAGAAAAAATTGAAAAAACATAATAAGACTTTTCTTGAATAAAATTTTAGCCTTTTCTTTGTTGACTTGCTAGTTCTCAAATATAACGATTTCTCTCTGTTCTAGATGTATAAAAGGAAGGTTCATAGGTTCTGGATACTACTGATTTAATTAAAAAAAAAAAGGTTCAAAATAAAACGAAGGGAAAATTACATAAAAAAACCCCAATCTTTTGAAAATACCCTATTCAATTTTTTCTATCAATTAAAACCACAACCTTTCAAACGTTAATAAATAACCCTCCGTTACAAAATCCGTAACAGAGTGCTGACGTGGCAGTTAGTAAGACCCATTTTTCTGACACGTTGAAACCTACAGGTGCTGACTAGATTAACCTTTTATTAAACTTGCAAAATAAACCCTAACCGTTGTTAAACTTACAAAATAAAGCCTAACACAAAATATTTAAATAATTTTAATTAAAATTATAAAATTTACTAAAATTATTAGAATAATTTTAATAAAATAAATAATAGAAATAAGTATGAAATTCAATGCTTTATTATTAATAAAATATTTTTAAATATTTAATTTTTTTTAAGAATTACAACACATAATTTAACATATAC
>CATIWM010103391.1:0-10646 GCA_949671775.1 Mallotus repandus | reverse complement strand
TTATCTCTTTTTATTTATTTTTCTTTTTTTTTCTTATTTTATGTTTTCAATTTTTTATTTTTTTCCTTTTTTATTCTTATTTTTTATTTTTAGTCTTGGTTTTGGGTTTTGATACATATATAGGGGGTGTGTCATATTTCAGAGATTATAATTAACATATTTAAATTATATTACTCATATTAGTTTTAATAAATAATTAAAATTTCAAATATGATAGAAAAATATTTTGAAATATAAATTTGTATATTTTATATATATATTAGTTTGATATTATTTTTGCAACGATAAATACTTACTCAAATTATCATATTCTGATAATTTTTTGAGTTTCTGATGATGTTTTAAGTTTTAAATACTGTTTTGAGTTTCAGATACGAATAATATTAAAAAAATATACTATTTTTATTGTATTATATACGAATAATATTCGGAAAATATACTGTATTTATAAGTTTGAGATACTTTTTTTTTTATTTTCAGATACTGTTTTGAGTTTCATATAAGAATAATATTCAGAAAATGTACTATTTTGATCATATCATATACAAATAATATTCAAAAAATATACTATTTTTAAGGATCATTCTTTATTAACTCTTAAACTTATTGTGTAACATAAATTTATGTTATTTTGAGTTTCAGATATGAATAATATTCAAAAAATTTACTGTTTTAAGAAAATATACTTTGGGTTGGAGGAAAATATTTGAATAATATTCAGATAATATACTATTTTTTGTATGAAATACAATTTTAAAGTTTCAGATACGTATAATATTCAAATAATATACTATATTTATGAGTTTGAGATATTATTTTTAATTTTCAAATACTGTTTTAAGTTTCATATACTGTTTTTGAGTTTTGAATTCTATTTTGAACGTGCAAAGATTGATACACAATAATAAAAGAAAATCAATAATTTAGATGGTTTCCAAATCAATAAATTATTTTTATTTTATTTTGGAGCCAATATTTAAATTAAAAATAGACATATTTCTAAATATGTGAAGACTTGTGTATAGTAGAAGAATACAATGTTTTGATTGTATCATATATGAATAATATTCAGAAAATATGTTGTTTAAAGTATCATTTTTATTATTTTCTTAAACTTGTTGTATAAAAAAATTGGTAAAATTTTAATTAATTTATTTTTTTATAAACCAAAAATTTTAAAAATTAAAATTATAAACTATATAATAAAACTAAATATAGGATGACTTTTATAAGAATAAGTAAACAATCAAGAATGACAATTAAAAATAATTTCCAAACAAAATTTCTAGACAAACTAATAACAACAAAAAAAGCTTCAAAATTCCAAACTAAAAGCACGTGCGTAGCCATAAATATAAAGCACATAAGCATGTGGGCACATCTGAATGCACAAGTCTCAAGAGAAAGTAAATAGAAACATAATATTAAAATAATGAATATGAATAATGTACAAGGAAGAGCTTTGCAAAAGGGTGTCGCTTTGACCACAAAAATCTTCTCAGGAGAGGATGCTTCAACCATTTTGTGGTCGTGATACATAATCCCAATATTTCTTAAGCCTTCTTTTTCTATCTCATACATCTTCATCTTCTACCATCAAATCTTCTTCTCTCATCTCTTTCCCTTCCCAAATCACTCCAACTTTCTAAAGATCTCATTTTTTTCATTCACTCTTCACTCATTATCATCCCCAACTCAGTGATGTCATGGAATAACAAGAACAACAAGACTCAAATGTTTTACTAGATTAAGACCAAGACTTAAATGACCCACCGGTTGAGAAAGATGATGGGAAAATAGTTGACAAAATTCTCGGCAAAAGAAGCTTTTCATCTCATTTCCTTAAGCTTTCTCTTACTCAGGTTTATTGTACCAATTATCTTTTCAACTCAAGATTTGATCATCAAAAACTCTTCTATATTCAAGCTCTCAAATTTGGAAGACAAGGTCAGGCTCAAGAGAGGTCCAAAAAAGAGAAGAGTTGTGCTGGTGAATGGAAAAAATATAAGGAAGAAGAAGACGCAATGAAAAAAAACACTGAACGAAAAAAAAGGACATGCGTGAAATATTTTACGATCATAGGGCACGTGTGTAATATTTTGTAAACATGGGGTATTTGATGTTATTGGCACCTTTTTTGGGGCATTTTTATAAAAATCCCAATTTTTAAATCCGTGGCACTCCTTAGGGGAGGTGTTTGAACTCCCCTCCCCCCTCCCCTAGATTAAAAAAAAAAGATATTTATAGCAGCTTACTTTGAATAGCTAGCTGTAAAATGATTAAAAGGGGCATCAGCTAAAATTATATTGTCTCTCTACTTATAGGATAGTATCGTATTTAAAAAAAAATATTCATTTTGCAGCCTACTACGCACTGTTCATGTTGCGAGCTGCTATGTATATCGTCATTGCATATCATATTTATCTTATTTGACTAATTAATAAATAATAAATATATTGATAAAATGTATTTTGCTCAAATAAATAATTGATATTCTAAATGTAGGATGTTAATTCATAAAAAGAAAATTTTGCTAATAAAATTTTTATGATTAATATAAAGATCCAATCTAATGTAATATCGATGGACTATTTAATAAAATTTTAATTTTTCTTTTGAATAAGGCAAAAATTTAATTTGATAAATCAAGGCAGGCTTCAAAGCTTAAAATCCCCTTTCTCCTAATTTTGTTGTAGTACCAAAAAATAAAAGGTCACATTTCCACAATTACAATACACACACAACAGCATCATTACCTAAACAAATTATCAAGAAAATGAATTTTATCCATTTAAATGACAACATTTACATGCTAGATTTTAAGCAATGATTCTAACTTCTTTTTCTTTATGAACATCTTTAACCTTTGGCAGCTCAAATGACTTTGCTGGATGCAAAGATGTGAGTTCGATTTTCTCTTGCACAATTGGAGCACTTAAGCTTTTTACCACCTTCTTGCACTTACCTGTTCTTGAATGTCTTTGACCTTTGGCAGATTGAGAGCAGTTACTGCTGTGCCTTGCTTCATCTCCCTGTGCATGTCTTTTGCATTTGATGGTTCTTGAACTTCATCTACAATACCAACATTCTCATATGAAGTTGATAGCTCAAACTTTTTACGATTTTCTTTCAGTACTTCTTCATTTTAATTTTTGGTTTTCAAAGAGCTTGTGTACTCAGTTGGATTTAAAGGCTCAACCTTTGCTTATTCAAGAGGCGTCTACTAATGGGATGATATAGCTTTTTTATCTTTACTCGTGGGTGGACTTAACTGCTCGATCATCTCCTGCTGTTGTCTTTCTTTACTTGTTATATATAGCTTGTAATGGTTGGTAGATGAAGAAGTAATCCCACATTGTTTGTGGAAAAAGGTTTTGTGTCCTTTATTTTGTAGGGTACACCTAAACTATTGGTTTAAGAGAAATTGGAGGAAAACCAAATTTATTTCAAATTTGGTAGCAAACACATAGTGGACTTTAAATAAATAAATTAATTAATATATAATTAAATATTTATAGTCTAATGATAACACTTGGCACAGGCACAGACACAGAATTAATTTAAGTGCCCTTTTGAAAGGTTGTTAATTAACTACAAAGTTCTATTATAGTTCTATTATATATATAGGATAGTTAAGTGCAAATAACGTATCTTTTCTTCTTCTCCTATTTCTCTGCAAATATTCAACCAAAACAAAGAAGTTCTTTACATAGTCTTTGAACTCTAGACTTTATTGTATCTTGAAGGTAGATTATTTTTAACCTTGTAGCAAAGGTAGTGGGAGCAATCAATACCTTAAAGATAGTGAAATCACGCCTCAAAGCCTTTAAATTACCCATTGTTCCTTACATTACTTCTTGATGATATTTTGTTTTCAGTTGCTTCGAAAATCTATCTTTTACCTCTTCATGACTATCTTTCTTCTTTGGTGGCTCAAGAGCCATGCTCTTTGTATCTTCCTTCTTGGGAGTCATCCTCCTCCTTTCTACCGCCTTTCTTCACTGCCTGAAGCTCTTCCACTTCTGATTGCTTTGAAGGTTTATCTTTCACTGGCACCTCTTCATATTGCTTATCTTTCTCTAGAGGCAATGCTTGAAGATCTTTCTTCTTAGGTGGATTTACCTGCTCAATTATCTCCTTGCTGCTATCTTTCTTCTTTGGCACCTCAAGAGCCATGCTCTTTGTATCTTTCTTCTTGGGTGGATTTAATTCATCCTCCTTTCTACCGCCTTTCTTCACTACTTGAAGCTCTTCCACTTCTGATTGCTTTGAAGGTTTATCTTGTGAAAAATATTATCACTGACTTTCTAACTCTAGAAGTCTCTCCAATAGACTACAATAAACAAGAAATCAAAAGCTCTAGAATTATGTAGGTAGTCCTTTACACCACCATTCAAGAATGTTCATGTAGCTTGTATTAATCGACATAGTGGCCTATAAATATGGTCAATGCTTATTGTCTTGTATGTAAGAAAAATATGAGTGAGTGTGAGTGGTGCGTGAGAGTTATGTGAGAATAAAAAAAAGAGTGTGTTGTGATGTATGAAAAGGGTGTGTATGATTGGTGCATGTAAGCCTGAGTGCATGTGAGAAAGCTAGTGTGATAAAGGTGTGGATCCATTGTATTGTAATATCGTGTAAAGTTTATTGTTTATTGTAATAATAATTGAATTATTTCAATTTAGTTCATCTAGTTATTTTTGCGAGTTTAATTAACATATCTTTCAATGGCACCTCTTCATATTGCTTATCTTTCTCTAGAGGCAATGCTTGAAGATCTTTCTTCTTGGGTGGATTTACCTGCTTAATTATCTCCTTGCTGCTATCTTTCTTCTTTGGTACCTCAAGAGCCGTGCTCTTTGTATCTTTCTTCTTGGGTGGATCTAAGTCATGAAGCTCTTCCACTTCTAATTGCTTTGAAGGTTTATCTTTCGATGGCACCTCGTCATATTGCTTATCTTTCTCTAGAGGCAATGCTTGAAGATTTTTCTTCTTGGGTGAATTTACCTTCTCAATTATCTCATTGCTGCTATCTTTCTTCTCTTCTTGAAGATCATTAGTTGCTTCCAATTGCTTCGAAGGTTTATTTTCCACCTCCTCTTGATGATTGATCTCTTTCTTCTTTGGTGGCTCAAGATGTCCTGCCCCTACTGCAGGGGCACCATTTCTTTTCTTTTCTTGTTTTGTGAGTGCCCAGGAAATTTTCTGTTTTAAGTTTTCCAGTAATCCATCTGCGCGCTGAAGGTCCTTTCTGAAAGTCGGAGTTTTTTTGAAGCAAGAAAAAAAGCGAGAAAAACATGATGGTTCTGATTCTGCCTTGCAATTGTTAAGAGATTTCTCCACTTTCTTTATTGTGTTCCAGAAAATCCCAGCTTCCTGATCGCCTGCAAATATTTGTTTCACGTTTTTTACCTTTTTGATACTTTTAATCATAGTGTCTAAACTGGATTCAATGTTCAGCACGACAGCACCATATGCTTCTTTCTTTATATTCTTTGCATCCTGCACAACACTTAACAAGTCTTGTAGCGCCTTGACTTCACTCAGCTTACCTTCTGATCATCCTCTTCATATTGATTATCTTTCTCTTGAGACAATGCTTGAAGGTCTTTCTTCTCGGGTGGATTTACCTGCTCAATAATTATCTCCTTGCTGCTATCTTTCTTCACTTCTTGGAGATCTTTAGTTGCTTCCAATTGCTTTGGAGGTTTATTTTTCACTTCTGCTAGTTGATTAATCTCTTTCTTCTCGGTTGGACTTGTCTTAATCAACTCGCTGATGTCTTTTGCCACTTCAGGATCAATTTTCGTTTCTGGTGGCACAGGAAGAATGCTATGATCCTTGTTCTTTGATTGACCCTTCACAGCATTATCCTCTATTTTCGTGGTCTGTCCTGCTAGAACTGCTGGACCTGAAGATCAAGAATACGTGTGTTATGCAATTTAATTCATGGCAAATTGCAACAAGAAAAAATCGAACAAAGAAAACAACAAGTTCTAAAAAAATCCCAAAAAAGAACAGCTACTTCCTTCTGAATTCTGAAAGGGTAATATCACAATCCTGATACTACATAAAGCTTTTAATCTTCAAACTATAATTCATGGCCATTGACTGGCTTAGTTATTTATTAAACAAACCAAAGTCATAAACAGCACCAGATTTAAGTGTGATTAATTTGTTAGGCAAACTTTGAACAGAGAAAATGAGTAAGAATGAAGTTAAAATCTGCTTACCCAACGAGACTTCATCTTGAGAACCCCTGAGTATATTCTGCCTTCTCCTGCGTATCAGGTGCTTGCGTTGGTTTTTTTCAGCGACATGTCAACTTGCTCACAGAACTTTTTCAGTGCACTATTCAAGCTTTTTAGTTGCTTCTTGCGTCGTCATCTTTTGCAGCATATACAAAAACATATTTTTGATGCACATGTTGAACTTTTGTTTCCTTTTTTTCGAGGAAGCTCTGATACACATTTGTTAACAAACTCCTCCCCTCCCTTTTATCTTTTCCCACAATTCATCATCATGATTTATAGTAAAGTTTGAGCCTTCAATCTTTCGAATGCAAGATCCTATATCGGATTCCATTTGCTCTAAGATGGAGCCATAATATTCTGCTTCTTTCCTTGCATTCTTCACAGCATTTAACCACCCATTCAACACATCCAAGTTCATCATTTTCGCCTCAGGGTCAATGGTATCTTGGTGCACTTGAGCTCTGTGGAAGTGTGAATAAATTCCCTTGCTATAGCACTGGAATAACAATCTCAAGCAACTCCTTGAGCAAATTATC
This sequence comes from Mallotus repandus, assembly GCA_949671775.1. Taxonomy (NCBI): domain Eukaryota; kingdom Viridiplantae; phylum Streptophyta; class Magnoliopsida; order Malpighiales; family Euphorbiaceae; genus Mallotus; species Mallotus repandus. The sequence continues at coordinate 3,856 of CATIWM010103391.1, read as the reverse complement.
CAGGCGAAGAAAAAGTTCCTTCATATGACTATGCCATCTTCTTAATGGTTGTAGCTAGCCATGATCACTTAATTATCTACAAACAGAAAAAAATACATTTCTTTTCTTCTCATCATCGAATTAACACAGAGAACATTGATCATATCTAATCCTTACGTCCAGAAGACAAATTTGCATATACCAGATATAATAATCAAGAAACTGTTTTCTAAGTCTATATTTTACATTGGCCAATGAAAGAAGAACAAGAACACAAAGAAAAGAATCAAGACAAAGCTAGATAAATGAGGCTATATTTAATTTGGGTATTCTTTTCTTTTTTTTTTTTTTTAATAAAGATCAGTCATTTTATTTTTCTCTTGTTCAATTAAAAAAAAAAGATATAAGCAGGAAGAACAATAAAACTGATCATGAAAATATTAAGAAGAGAACCCAGTTAATTAAGATTTTCAAGAGAGAAACATTGTATTCTTATGCTCTTGCCTGGAAAACGCTTCAGAGTCTACATAAAGATTGAATCTTTTCAAGGACCAGTATATGGCTCTTGACAAATTTGATGCTGCATTCGACCACTTGATTAGCCTGTCTACACAAGCTGCAAAAGAAAAACAAGTAGTTGATTGATCATAAACAATGCAATGAGAGTATATATATAATTAATAAGCATTATTAGTATAAGAACCAAAAAATATCACCAAATGGAGCCTTTGTTTGCCCCACCTCTGCTATTTAATTTTAAGCATGACAGTGGTTAATTTATTGCAAATTGGTATTGCTTCTTTTGGCAAGATAAGGAGTTTATGATTTATGCAATGGAGTTTATTGATGGCTTTTGAAGCAACTGCTTGCAAGTAAAGGAATAAGGAGAAAACCAACAATTGTTCATTTACGGGTTGGTATTTTAAATATTTTAAACTTATAAAGCAAAGCATTTTTTAAATAGCCTAATGCATAACTGCCTCCAAGGCATTCAACAGATTAAAGGGTTTCTTTAAAAAAAAAAAAATTCAACTTGTCGATCAAATTCATGGGAGCTCTGAGCTCTTCAATCACCTGGCTAATGAACATATAATGTGAGTGGACTTAACACGGACAAATGGTCTTGGGCCTCCGGGCCAGATGCTACCATGTTTTAGCAATTTACGGTCTATACTCAATATACTATCAAAAACCAAAATAACTTTAAAAATATTGTTAACTAAAAAAATTTTCAAAACTAATTTTTCTATTTCAAATATAAATTATTCTTCTTGCCACTCTTATTTTAAGGGTTTTTTTTTCTAAGGTTTTCTTTTTCTTTTTATTAATTTTTTTAACTTTTTTCTTTATATTTTTTTTAATATTTTATTTATTCTTTTCTTTTTCAACTTTTTTTTTTACTAAACAATTTTTCAATTTTTATGTTACTATTTGAGATTCAAAACCGAACATGAAGTGACCAATATTAGCATGCAAAAAGGAAGAAGTGACCAGCCTCCAGAATTGTCCCTCGTCGAATATTAACCTATGCACATTATGAATCAATTCATAACAAGCCCAACATGCTCAGGTTTTTTTTTTTTTTTTTTGAACTACGCTCAGGTTTCAATATAGAACTAGAGAACACAGGCCTACATTTCCTTTAGCTATCTATTTGTCTAACCTTAGCTCCCAAAATAATATATATATATATATATTTTTTTTTTACCAAAGTTGAGAAAGGGGAGTCTGTAGGTTCGAAACGTCACAGGTAGCATCCTTTGGAGGATGCTTTGCCACTGCCTGGGCAAAATAAGAGCTTTCCTTGTCTAGCAAATTGTGCGGCAAAAATTTTGCATACATGGATAGCAATAAAACGCTACTTCACATTGTCTAATTGCTAATTGCTAAGCCCATTGCCTAGAAACAAATATGAAAAAACAATTAAATAAAAAAAAAGCAAGCAAACCCCTATACAACCAAATTGATTGAAAATTGATAAATCATAACAATACGATTATATACACTAACGAAGATGATAAATACACCATCACCCAAAATCACCACTTCATGGTCTATTATGAATTTTTTACTTCAAATATTGTAACAATAATAAAAAAACAAAATTTTTTCATTTTATATTCTTAAAAAATATAAATTTTATTTTTTTACTTTAATTTATTTATTAAAATATGTAAAAAAAAATTTAAAAAAATTATTTCATACTTATTGATCATCAATATATATCAAGTTTACAATCCTTATGATGTAATTTGTAATATTAATAAAAAACACCGAAAAAATAAAAAAAATTAACAAACCAAAACAACCAAAAATAATAACTGAAACAATAAAAATCAATCAAATTTTACAGTGGTTGATTTTTGTTGATTTTTATTTTTTTAAATAATTTTTCATTATTAATAATAAAATTAAGGCTATAAATAAAATTTTTACTTTTATTAGTATTAATGATAAAAATAATAATTTTTTTACATATTTAATAATTGTTATTGCTTTTTGTTGTTATTTTTTTATTTTTAACAAAAATCAACAAACATAAGCAACTAAAACAATTTAAAACAATAACTGAAACAAAAAAAATCAATATAAATAACAAAAAATTGTAGTTGTTGATGTTTGTTGATTTTTTGTTGATCTTTGTTGTTTTTTCGGTTTTTTCATTATTAATAATAAAATTAAGACCATAAATATAATTTTTACTTTTATTAGTATCAATAATAAAAAAAATAATTTATTTGATATATTTCTTTTTTTTTGTTTTATTGAAAAAAAATAATTATTGAATACTACGGGTAATTTTAGTTTAATTAGTTTGTTGACCTTAGCAATAATCAATCTTGATTTTGATCTTAACAAACTTGATTTTGAGCATTTAACATGTTTGTTAAAGTATGTATAAGCTAGGACTATAATGGAAATCAAAATGAAGCTAACCATGTTTTTGGGCTAAATCGACCTTCAGGATTCCAAGAAGATTTCGGAAGTCTTAGACTTTTTAAATGAGAAATTTGTCTTCTTAACATTTGAATCATACATCACAAGCTTTTTAAATTGATCTAACTTGTCAAAATATGAATTCATTTGGGTCTGGAAATATTCAGTTAAATTCAGCATATGCAGTTTTTATTTTAATATGAGCAGCTCTCAGTATTTCAAAAATGTATTGAGCTACAGATGTCAAATTGAAGTGATTCTAAGTGTTATGGAAAAAAAAGGCAAATACCTACAACTTTCATGAAGAAAGATAAGGCATATTCGATCTTCTTCGATGTCAAAAAGTCATGATTCCGACCGGGACCATGCAAGTTCTGACCGGGACCAAAATTGCATCAAATTGAAGAATTCATCCAGAACATATCCCGGGCTAATGTTCCGACTGGGACCAGTGTGATCCCAACTAGGCTCAATGTAGTCACAATCGGGACAAGTGTATAACGGCTATAACGGACATATTTTTGAATATCCCGATCAGGATCAGTGTGATCACGACCCGGACCAGTATTTTTGCAAGCTAAAAGTCCAAATTTCATCCAAATGAAGTTTGAATTTGTTGGAAACAAAATTATTGTTTCTAACACCTATAACTGAATTACTCAACTATAAATACAACCTCTGAAGATCATTTAACGAATAAAAAACTTATTTTTTATTTATATATTCTTAAGCATTCAATTAAAGCTCAAAATTCTCTTTAATTCATTCTTATATTTAGTAAACTCTTATGAGAGTTTGGTGAGTGTTAGAATAGAAATTCTTATTCTTCTATTTTCTAGGGTTAAAGAAAAGGGAAGTGAGGTTCTATTCTAAAGGAATTGGTTTAAGTGTTTAGCCATTAAAACACTTGGGAATTTGGTTTTAGTGTAAGCCTTGAAAA
>CATIWM010103369.1:0-11888 GCA_949671775.1 Mallotus repandus | reverse complement strand
AGAAAGAGAAACAAGAAAAAAGAGGAAAAAATTTTAGTTAGCGTCTTTTACCATTAACAATAAGCTTGAATTTGTCAGGGTTTATGGTCTTGAAATCCTGTAAGCGAGTCTTGTGTGAGAGCTCCATTTCCCATGATTTGACAGCATTCTGAACTGTTTCTTCTAAGGACCCTTTTGGCCATTCCTGCAAATAAACTTATAAATATATATATATGTATGTATAGAAGATGAAGGAGAAGACATGCACCTTAGTTCTGCCTTCCTCAAAGAGCTGGTTTACAGCGTCATAAGTGGGAGGGCCACCATGTCTCCACTGGGTGGTCTGAGCTTCATCATGTAAGAAGGACCTATACTTATCTGCAGTTGGTGGAATGGGTGCTTTTTCTTTACTTCCCATATCAACTTCTTTGGTGATATCTTGTGGACAGATGTGCAGTTCCTAAATAATTTATAAGTCTATAATGATGAAATATTTAAATTACATACAACTCATTTCTATTTTTAAAAAAATAATAAGAAATCTTTTCTTTTAGGTATTAACAACTTACACAATTGAAACATAAATTTTGTTATAGCTTTTTTTTTTTTTATTAAACCCTTGATAATAATTATGCTTGCTCTTCTATCAAAGTAGAATATGAAAGCTAGTGAGGGAGCAGTCAAGTGACAAGTTCTCTTTAAGAGCATTCTGAGGTGCAGGGTTCGATTCCTGATGTCGTCGATTTAAAAGGGGAGGGTTGTCTTCCGTTGTATAGTTTATTGATGTTAATGTCATATGGCCTCCCAATTTATAAAAAAAAATAGAAGATGAAAGGCGGTTCTCTCTTTCTTTTTTTTAATTATATTTATTTTCATGTGTAAATAATATTTCTTGAGTTTTAAATCGTGAAGTATAATGTTTGAAAAACCCTAGAATAGAATTCTCTCTAATCGCCTCCACCAAGCGCCGTCGTCTGGCTGCCTTGGTCTTCCTTTCCTCATGAATTATCTTAGCCATAAAGATTTTTCACAGCCAATACTCGTACTGCTGCTGTGAAACCATCCTATGCTAGTGCAATAATGGGTACCTCCTCTCTATTTGCAAATGTCGCTTTTAATGATTCCATCACCACCAACAAGGGTGGTTTTATTGCTGTCAAGATCAATCAACAAATATATGAACAACAACTAGCTCTTTGTAAACATGTTTTGATAGCTTGGATTGTACTCTTAAAAGGAGAATCTATTTGGAAATTTTCTGACTCGAAAAAGAAACTATCATCCATTTGGAGCCTTTCTTCTAGCTGAAAATTAGTTTCATTGGGATGTGGTTTCTACCATGTCATATTAAATTTTGTAGAAGATAAAAACTCAATTTGGGGATGAGGCTCAATTGCATTAAAACCAAGAATCCTTCGCCTTCAACATTGGATACCAGATTTTAATCCAACAACTTAAAGATTAACAAACACCCAAGTTTGGGTAAGATTTTATAAACTCCTTAGGAGTACTGGCATCATCACATTCTGACATCAATAGCAAAGGGAATTGGAGTTCCCCTAAAAATCGATAATGCAACTTCAGTTGGTGAGTTTAGGCACTATACTCAGCTATTAATAGATATTGATCTTTTCGGGAAACTACCTGAAAATCTGCTCATTGAGAGAATAGGTAAGAGTTTCTTGATCGATGTATTCTATTGAAATTTGCCACACTTATGTAACATTTATTCCAATATTGGTGACGTTTACAAAGATTGTCGATTGGGGAAAACCACATTAGCTCATCTTGACAAGCTGATAGATAAACATAAAATTTGGAAATCCAAAACTCCAAACTCAGAGGTTCTGATCAAGAATTCTCTTGCAAACCTGTAATCAGAATTAGCCTTGGTTACTGCACCAGTAAAAAAGACTTCCACTACTCGTCAAGATAATGATTCTACTCAACTCCACGTTGTAGCCTCACATGATGATGAGTTTTTACTTGTCAATGACCCTTCCTTTTCGGACAGACGTAATGATGCTAGTATAGATGTAGAGAATATTGCTCCAGTGGAAAGGACTGTCACTTCTCATTATGATGATGTTTGTCCTTAACTTGACGTTTTAGTTAAACATAATGATGAATTTTTAGCTATCAATGACCCTTTTCTATAGACATACCTATTGTTGTTATAGATGCAGAGAATAATGCTAACCGACATGCTATGGACACGACTCCATCTATTAATGAGGATTCTCGGGTTGAAGAAAAATTATCTAAGGTAGGGGTCTCTTGGGCTGATATTAAGGATTCTGAAGAACAGTGAAATACGATGCAACATAAAAAATCCCAATCCAAACAAAAATATAAGGTTTCTATCTAAAAGAATTTCCAAGAAACCATTGAAGCTTGATTTATGAAGGGTTTCAAGGCTCGGTGTTTCAACATCTTTCTTGTTATTCTACTATTTTTTATGTTTATAGTAGAAGAGTCCAATTTTGGTTTTGTTAGCTTTGTTGAAGGCTTATGCCTCTTTTATTTTATTTCTTTTCTCAGTCTCTATATTTCTTTTTCTCTTTATTTTTAATAAATCTTGGACTTTAGAATGTTTTCTGAACTCCAACCTTTTACTAAAAAAAATATCATGCTTAATCAATGTTTTTTCGAATGACTTTGTTAATATTTCTATTAGCAAAGCAGAAAGAAACATTAAAAATATATAAGATTGATTTATGTGAAAGATATAATAACAAAAACAAACTAATTTTAAGGAAATTAATAAATAAAAAACATAAAATAACTATTAAAGTTACAGAGAATAAAACAAAGCAATAACCGATTGATACATCCTTTCAAAAAAAAAAACTGATTGATACATATATTCAAAAATAAAATATGATAGTTGATGGAATTTTTTTAATTTAATTAATGCTAAATCCGAAAAAAATTAAAATTAAAAAAGAACAGTATCAACCAATTAAAAAATTCTCTTTGTGATTGAAGAGTGTCTTGAGTATTAAAAAAAAGTCAAAATACTTTTTTTTCTTGAACTACCGGGTTGCAATAAAAGAAAATTACAAAGGATTCAAATCTCTTTCAAGGAGAGATTGTAATTGAGAGTGAACATAAAAAGCCTTATCAAGCATTACAATACTACTTTGGCATTTAGACAGCCAATCAACAACCTTATTAGCTGATCTAGGGATGAAGCAGACTTTCACATTGACATAAGTTTAAAGAAGAGTCCCAAGGAGAAAATTCTCTAGAATAAAGGAGGTGGACTGCTCTTTTGCATTCTGTCTCAATAATAATCTGAATGGGAAACTTAGTAGAGAAATCAATGGCTAGTCTGATGGCCATAAGTTCTGCTTGGAGAGCAGAATGGCTTTGATCCTAGGAAGTGTTGAGATGCAGAACTCTCCCTTGCCTATCCCTATAGATGAAAGTCATGGTACATTAATTCGAGATCTGATTAAAGGAGGCCTCACAATTGATCTTAAGAGTTCCATTGAGGGGCATATTCCATTGGGAGCGGGTTGTAGTCTAAGCTTACGATAGATTAACATCAAAGTGAGGTTGATTGAAATGAAGATCAATGGATTGGATATAAGACCACCATTTTCTAAAGGAGAGGATAACTTGTCTCGGGTTATCAAGCGTTCTGTTATATACGAGATTATTTCTAGCTCTCCAGATAGACCAGCATATACCAGCAACAATATTAAGCTTATTTGTTCTACCATCTTCTATGAAGATTTGATTGATATGAAACCACCAGGACTCAAATGACATGAAACCAACTGAATCAGGCATATAGTTAACGACACTAGTGAACCAAATCATACGATAATACTTACATATGAACATCAGGTGTTCTAAAGTTTCCACACTTTCATGGCATCTTTGGTAAACTAGATGCACTTTGCATCCTCTCTTAATTAAATTTTCACTAGTGGGAATAGCATTTTTATGCATCTCCAAAGAAAAATTTTAAGCTTTTGAGGAATATTGAGGGGCCAAATAGAATCCCACTAATTAAATGAAATACTAGTAGATACACCAGCAGAAACATTTATAGAAGAAATGTTTTTAAGGTGTCTATAAGCAGATTTGACAGTGAAAATACCTTTCGGATCGAAATGCCAGCAAATAGAATCAGACGTACTTCAGACTACACCTCTAACAAAAATGCATGAAATAGCTTTAACTTCATCTTCTCGAAATAGGGATCTCAGGAGAGGAAAGTTCTACTTACGGTTTTGCCAGTTGATCAAATCTGAGACCACATTAATGGGGCAGTTAGGAGGCTTCAAGGAGTGAATTTTAAAATTGGGAATAAGGGGAACCTAGGGATATTTCCACACCTTAATATTGCTTCTAGATTTAACAACCCATCTTACACCTTGAAGAATAGAGTCTCAGCCTGTCATGAGGCTACTCCAAAACCAAGAAGCTTGGATTCCTTTTTTAGCATTAAGAATAGTAGTGAAAGGATAATAGATTCCTTTAAAAACTTGAGCACTAAGGGAGGAGGGGTTCTGAGCAAGACAATAGATAAATTTACTAAGCAATGCCTTATTAAACAAAATAAGCTCACGGAAACCCAGGCCACCACCTTTCTTAGTAACTGTCATAGCAGACCAATTGATCCAGTGGACCTTTCTATCTTCCAGACTCTGTGACCACCAAAAACTTCTTATAAGTTTTTCCAATTCATGAACAACACCAATAGGAATGCAATGGACAGACATGAGATAAACTGGGAACACTTGGATGACAGATTTGATGAGTACTTCTCAGCCACCAAGGGAGAGAAACCTACAATTCCAAGATTGCATTTTGGATTTTGCTTTATGAATAAGATGGTCACATAAGGCATTAAAAGTTTTTGCCCAGTCCATATGGATACTTAGATACTTAGAAGCATAACGGGACTCCTCGATTTAAAACAAGGAGCAAATATTCCTTTTGAGATCAGAGTGAATGTTTCTACTAAAGAAGAGTTATGATTTATGGAGATTAAGTCTCATCCCGAATTCATTAAAGAAGGTGTAGAGAGTATCTTTAATAGATAAGGATTCATTCATAGAGGCTTCACCAAAGAGGATTGCATTATAATCAAATAAAAAGTGAGTCAGCTCTAGGCAATGTCTGGTTAATTTCAAACCTTTAATGGATCCTTGGAGGTTTTCTAGCCACAAGGAGTAAGGCAAGGAATCAGCAACTAGGATGAGCAGGTATAGAGACAGAGGGTGTCCTTGCTTGAGACCATAGGATGGGGCAAAGAAGTTGGTGTTGCTTCCATTCAGAGAGATCGAAAATGCATAGAGGAGACATATTCTATGATCCAAATGCTATGAAAACCAAATTTCCTTAACACAACTTTTAAATAATGCCATTGAACACTATTAAATGCCTTAGCAAAATCAAGCTTGAGCACCATGAAACCCCTTTTTCCTTTAGTGTTTTTCTTAAGAAATGCATGACTTTATGGTTGATAATAATGTTATCTTGGATAGTCCTTCCTGCTATAAAATCATTTTGGTTATCTGAAATCAAGAGAGGGATGATTACCTTTAACTAGTTGGCAAGAATCTTTGAAATGATCTTATATATGAAGTTGCAATAACTTACGGGATGAAAATCGTCAAAGCATTTAGGGCTCTTCACTTTAGGCACTAGAGCAATGGTGGTGTCATTAATCCTTGAGTTAAAATGGAAGAAGCAAAAAAATCAAACTCCGACAAGAATAAAAAAAATAACAACAATAAACAATTTTATTCCAAATTTCAATAATTAAAACATAGATGTGGACACACAAACACAGAAAGCAAAAGCACTATTCCACAATCATGTATATCCATATGCATACACAACAAGAGTCATCCACATACTTTTTATGTGGACATTACACTTAAAGTTGTAGTAGTGCACATTACCACTAAATTACTGTCTAATTCACAATGAAGAAAGAGCATTAATATTAAGCATGCTTTAGTTCTAACTTGAAAAAGTGCATGTCATACATCAAGTTGTGACTGTCTCCAAAAGGGTCCGATGATGAAAATATCTTTTCAAATATGATAAGTGTCAGTTCGTTCATACTGCCTCTGAAGAGTGCTAAAGTCTAAGAACCCAAACTAAATTTCTAAAGTGTGAAACCGGTCATCGAGTCACTAAGTCGTACTTTAATTTTGCGAAATATGAATTATCAGAATGATAAGTCACTCATTTCGAGCAATCGTTACTTGAAACGCGCAATTCGTCAGACCGGTGTTCGTCTCGTAAGACCAGAGTTCAACTTCATGAAAAATTGAAAGCTGATTTTGATAAAATGGACATCGAAAATGCATCCTTGGGTCATAAAAACCTCAAAAAGCAATCCCTAAAAAGGCCACGTAAGCTTGAGAAACAACGCGTAAGCAAATTTGTAGCGCATAACCACACCCAAACACGTAATGCTTACGCATGAAAATAAAAGCTGATTCGGACAAAACAGACATTGAAAATGTGTTCGGAAGGTCTAAAAACTCTTAGAAATAGCCTCGGTATATCACGTGTAAGCTCTAAAATCAGCGTGTTAGTTGCGCGTAAACGCACACCAGAGAGCGTGTGGTTACGCCATCATCCACAAGTATGCGTCCACAAAATCGCGCATACGCATGCCATGGGACATTTGCCCACTCATAAATTCAGCCTTTTTCTATAAATAAAGGTCTCAACCTCCCATTTTAACGGGGGGCCTTCACATATACTGAAATACTATTAAATTAAAGACTTAAGACTCCCGATTTACACACTTTTAGGTCATTCCACACACTTTTCCTAGGATTCTTTGACTGACTTGAACCAAACCCACCCACATCTTTGTTAAAGCACGCTTTAAAGGTATACAAATTTACATTCTACATGTCATTTTCAACCTCTCGATGAGGACAGATTGAAAATCCCATGAAGCTAAAGCTTTAAAAACCCAAAAACAACCTCAGTCAATTCTGAGGTTCAAATAATCATTTTTGCACATTTATTTTACTGTCTTGCATTTTTACTTTATTGCTGCCAACAGTTGAGAAATTGTTGTGATTGTGTGAAGAGATTGGCAGTTTGTATGCTAATTGAATAATCTTCGCTTTATTTTGCATTCTCTAGCTCTGAAATGTGAAAAATCACATAAATATCATTTTTCGCATCAAGTCTTCCATTTTGACTTTCAAAAATACAAAATTTATCATTTTCATGCAATTTTCTACATTCTCTGCATTTTTAACATATTTATTTATAAAAATCACATTTTTACATTGTAATTAGCATATTCACATCATTTTTATAACTATATATGAAAAGTCATCATTTTTCACATGAAGTATGTATTTTGCATCCAGTAAATATAAACATTGTCGTTTTGCATAATTTTCACATTTCCAACATAAAAAATCATATTTCTCACATAAATCTGGCATTTTCAACATAAAAATCATACGTTATCATCAAAATTGCACATTTGCATAAGAATTGCACTTTTCCACTCAACAAAACACGAAAATAAGTATTTTCTTCATTTTGCATCAAAGTGCATTCACTAATGTGAAAGTTCAGATTTTTGAGCTAAAGCCTCCGTTTCACAGTCCAATGATGCAACCATGCATCTTTTCTTACTTTTCTTGTCATTTAGAAATGATTTATAATAAATCCTACAAAAGGATAAACCATGTGCATTTATTTGCTTATTCACAATACATTGATAAAATATGTTATGCCTACTTGTTGTTCGAGTGGATGAATGGATGGAATCGTACATAGTTGTGCTAACCTCTATTTTGCAAGTGTTTCTAGACCTAGGGCTAGATTTACATTTCCACACTTTTTTTCTCTTTCAAATGTATTACTAGGAAGTCCTTGTAAATAATTGTAAATAATTCTTTACTTTTTGTTGTTTTCTTTTGTATTGTGTGAATGTGCATATACAAACTGTCATACCGAAACTAGAGCGATGAGGTAACCATACATTGAATGCTTTGTAATGAGAAGTATTCTAAAAGTAGATGAGATCTTCCGAACCCTGGATCTTTGTTGTGGATGATACTCATCGAGTGACCGGATGCTGTCCCTTATTTTCTTTTCCCGATTTTCTAAAAATCAAGTGGCGACTCCATAAACACTAAGCGTCTCGTATCCCTACAAGACCAATCATTTGCCCCTGTCCTGCAAATGGAACAGATGTCCCTTTTTGTAAAGTTTCCATGCCCCAAATCAGAAAAGAACCAAGAGTTCTAACAATCATACCCCGATTTTGTTAGCATAGATGTGCCCTAGTGCCATTTTAGTAATGTAAATTGACATTGTAAATTATCACTAATGGAAATAAAATATTCATTTAAATAAAGTGTTTGTTTATTTGAATATTTACCCTTTAGCATTATGTTAATTAAATTTATTATCAAGAGTTGATAATATGAGTTATAAATTTATTTAGTACATATACTATAAATAGTTCATAGTCGTATGATTAATATTTAGGTAATATTAATTAGACTATCACCTCTGCCTATTTTCCTTGATTAGTATGTGATACTAATAGTGGGAGGTAGTGAGTCTCATGATATGAGATATAAAAATAGACATGTGGATACTCATGTGATGGGTGGATCGAATAGTGATGTTAGATATGTGATTACAAGGATATTCACTTATAGTCAACAATCACAATCTAGGTTATAATGGTGCATATAGTCCTTTGACCTGAGGTGACACAGTCATCCACATTTGAGTGGTTAGAGTTTACTACCGCTTACATACTTGTGTTAACCACACATGGGTATATGGCGTATGGTGGCTCTAGATAGTCAAATGTAGGGATGAGTGTTTAACCAAGAAGGGATTCATTACCTAGAGTGAATCGGGATAAGATCCAGAGTTATCTAAGTCTTTTCTTGATTAATGAGTCCTTGGCCAAGACAAATATAACAATCTAAAAGGGTTTCAATACTAGAAAGAGTTTCTAGTATTTGTTATGTTTTTATCAAGAAATAGAACTTAAGATAAGGTCAAATAATGTAGCTAATATAAGTTGACTAATCCTTGACTCTAAGCTATATTGGGATTTTTTAATGAAAGGATTTTAGTGCATGGTGATTATGACCAAAGGGTTCATGTGAATTGATAAATACATTCACATCTAATGGGGTAGTTGTGATATCAATGCCAGGGATCACTCACAAATTATGAGAACTAAATGTGACTAATAGGGATTTTCACATTTAGACTTGAAAAGAGTTTCAAATAATATCAAGTGTTGATATTATCTTCTCATTGCCAATTAGACATGGACCTAGTAAGTCACACCTAAAAGGTTTTAAAAAATCTCAATGTATATTAATCTAATTATTGATTAAAGAGTTTAATCAATTAATTAAGATTAATGAAATTGGATTTTTTCTTAATGCAATGATTCTAGCATATCATGAAATCTAATTTCAATGAATGGTTTAATTATTAATGTATGCTTAACTAATATGAGATATTAATTAAGATATTAAATTAATAATGTATATGTTATTTCTTATTTAATTGGATTAATGGTCCAAGAGTTATGGACTTAGACCCAAAAGTGTTTTGGGCTAAAGATTAAACCAATTAAATTATAAAGCCCATGTGTAAATACATAAGCCCACTTGTTTGATGAAATGGGCTTCGGGCCAAGGGTTGGCCCAATGATTTAGCCCAACTCCATTAAGAAATATATATTTGATTTTTTAATAAATCAGTTATTAATAAAGATATTAATTAATATATATAGATAAGTCAATAATGTTGTAGAGAAATTACAAGAGTTGTAATCTCTACATTTTCTACTTTGGACTTTGTTGACTCATCAAGATATTTGTTAATTAATCATGACATGTGGAACCTTGATGATCACATTTTTGTCTAATCTTATCTTTTATCAAAATATATCTAAAAAGTGTTTTTGGATATATATATATATGAGATAGTTAGTGGAAAAGATGGGTGATCATATATACATAAGGAAATAAAAGATACAAAAAATATATACAATAACCTTAAGAGAACTCTCACAAGTATCAAGTAAGTGTATAAGCTTGAGAAGTGAAATAGAGAGGTATCTTGATACTACTTGATCAAGACAAAAAGGAGATTAGTTGAAGCTTGGTGTCTCAAGCTAGAGGTCTCACATTTAGGAGACTTGGAGTTGAATCAAGAAGCCAACCATTATAGTAGAAAATTTGTGGTCAACACCAAACTTGGAAATTAGTAAGTTTTCTATAACTTATATATATCCTAGAATTTTGATCACATGATATATATATATATATATATATATGTTATTTGGACATTAGTTATGTGTTAATTGCAATTTGGATCTTAGGGATTGAAATTCTTGATGAGATCAAGGATTATGTTGAGTAAATTTTTTTGAAATTTGCCTTACTTAGCATTTGATGTTTAAGTTACATAATTGATTCCTAACAACTTCAACTAAGTGTGACACAGTTGAAAAAAATATGACAGAAACTTCCTATGAATGGATCTTACAAGCTAGATTTAAGACCATCTACACCATGCTTAATGAAATTAGAGTTAAAGTTATGGAAAGAATCAGGGACATGAGAGAATTTGCTGACAGATGGGGGACTGAAATATCACCAACTATTTGGGCAAACTAGATCAGAATAAAGAAAAGGCATGTGAATGCAACATCGTGTTCAATGGAGAGCATGGATTTGAGGTTGTTGAAGGTAATTACGGGCATACGGTTGACTTGAACAAGGAGACATGTACATGTAGGTACTGGGAACTTAAAAGCATTCCATATTCCCATGCTATATGTGCCATGTTTAACAAGAAAATGAATCTTGATACCTTCATTAGCAAGTGGTACACCAAAGAAACATTTCTGAAGTGTTATGGTCCAATCATGCAACCAGTTCGGGGTATGAGCTTATGGCCTGAGTCCAATTACCCTATAATTCAACACCCTCATATTACAAAAAAAATAAGGAAGGCCAAAGAAGCAAAGAAGGAGAGACAAATATGAACCCAAGAAGCAACCTAAGTTTGGGAAGTTTTCAAGAGAGGTGTGCAAATGACATGTTCAATATGCCACACTTAAGGACGTAACAAGCAGGGCTGTCCAACAAGCACCACAAGCTGAGGTAAATGTATATAACTTGGCTCTTTTTGTGTTTAATGTGTGTGATGTGCTTGTATATTATGGAAGGCAGCTTGTGACCTTATTAAAATTTATTTAGGGTGAGTCAAGTACAATGCCAAGTAGCCAGACCAGTCAAGTGCCAACAATGCAAAACAGTGAAGTTCCAATTTAACCTACCAGTATACCTACTTTATAGAGCACAGTTGAAGTTAGGGTACATTATGCTAACAAAGAGCAGAGTTATTCACATGTCTATTTAAAGTTACTTTTCATGATTAATTTTTTAAGTTTACTAATCATATTCTATTCATATTACACTACACAAAGTACTCCAAGAGCTGCTGGATCTATGTATGCTACAAATGTGAGAATAATTACTGATACCAACTGGGTATTGGTAAATATTATGTAAAATATTGCTTATGATATGTTCATGTGTTCTATTTAAGTTGCATGGCTGTGTTAGACATCAAAAGTGATACAAGTGTTATGTTAACAGTGTGTTTAATGATTTATGCAATTTGGTGTTCTCTGTATATCAGACTATAACAGACAGGGGGAGGGGTAGAGGTTCAGCACAATATGTTCAAGGGAAGGGAAGGGGGAGAGGTTCTGTAACACCCTACACACTTAGTATTAATACACATCGTGATATCTCATATTCATTATTAATCATCCTTTAGTCACATGTAATTATTATACACACATTTATACTTATCCGTACACGCATACAAATATTTTACATTAACTA
>CATIWM010103355.1:0-12125 GCA_949671775.1 Mallotus repandus | reverse complement strand
CATCGGTTATGATGAGAACTCAAAAGGCTACAAGTTGTATAATCCAAGCAATAGAAAGATTGTGACTAGTAGAGATGTAGAGTTGATGAAGAAAAGGCATAGGACTGGAGTTCACAAAAGGAAGGCTCATATGATTTTCTTCCTTATTTTGACAGTGAAGAACCAATTATTCAAGAAGTTGAAGCTACTCCACCAGCCTCAATAATTTCACCTTCATCAAGTTCAAGCATTGAGCCAAGGAAGTACAGGAGTCTTGATGACATCTATAATGAAACTGAGCAGCTTGATGATACAAACTTGTTATGCTTTCTTAGTGATGCTGAACCTTTAAGTTTTGAGAAAGCTAGCAAAGATGAAAAGTGGATTAAAGCTATGAACGAGGAGATTCATTCAATCAAGAAGAATGACACTTGGGAACTTGTTTCACTTCTAAGTGGTCATCAACCCATTGGATTCAAATGGGTTTACAAAGTAAAAAAAAATACCAAAGGTGAAGTATAGAGATATAAGGCGAGACTTGTTGCAAAAGGGTACAAGCAAAGACAAGGGATTGACTATAAAGAGGTATTTGCTCCTGTTGCTCGCATGGAAACTATTAGATTATTTATCTCAATTGTTGCCCAAAATTATTGGAAGATCCATCAACTAGATGTCAAGTCAGCCTTTCTAAATGGATATCTTGAGGAGGAAGTCTATGTTGAACAACCCAAGGGGTATATTGTTCAAGGTAATGAAGACAAAGTGTTGAAGCTGAAAAAGGCATTGTATGGGCTTAAGTAAGCATTGAGAGCTTGGAATAGTAGAATTGACAAGTACTTTCAAGAGAATGGTTTCCAAAGATGCATTCATGAGTATGCCTTGTATGTAAAGCAAGAGAAAGGAGATCTTATATTTGTTTGTGTCTATGTAGATGATCTTATTTTCATAGGGAATAGTTCATGATTGTTCAATGATTTCAAAAAGCCGATGGCACAAGAATTTGATATGAGTGACATGGGACTCATGACGTATTATCTTGGAATAGAAGTAAAGCAGATGGAAGATGGAATTTTCATCTCGTAAGAAAGCTATACAAAGGAAATACTCAAGAAGTTCAACATATCATAGTGCAAGCCAATTAGCACCCCTATAGAAATCGGAGCAAAGCTATCTAAAATGGAAGAAGATGCAGAAAAGGTGGATCCTACCTTATTCAAAAGTATTGTGGGAAGTTTAAGATACTTGACTTGTACCAGACCTGATATCCTATTTGCAGTAGGATTAGTAAGTCGTTTCATGGAGAGCCCATCAACGACACATATGAAAGCAACTAAAAGGATTATGCGTTATCTAAGAGGTACACTTTAATATGGAATCTTTTATTCATCCTCTCAAGATTTGAAGTTGGTGGGTTATTGTGATAGTGATTTTGCTGGAGACATTAATGATAGAAAAAGCAGCACTGGTTTTGTGTTCTTAATGGGAAAAAATGCAATTTCCTGGTGTTCAAAAAAGCAGCCAATTGTCACACTTTCTTCTTGTGAATCAGAATATGTTGCGGCTACATCTTGTACATGTCAAGCTATTTAGTTACGTCGACTACTAAAAAAATTTCATTTGGAGCAAAAGGAAGCTATCGTAGTCATGATTGATAATAAGTTTGCCCAGGCTTTAGCAAAAAATCTGGTATTTCATGATCGAAGCAAACACATAGATACTAGGTATCATTTCATCCAAGAGTGCATCGCTAAAAAGGAAGTTGAATTGGAGTATGTAAGGACGACTGATCAAATTGCTGATATTTTCACAAAGCCACTCAAGTATGATAATTTTCAGCAGTTAAGATTAAAGCTCGGAGTTATGAAGAGTTCAAGTTTACAGGGGGGTGTTAGATATTAAACTAGAAACTAATATATTTTATATTTAGCATATGTTTAAATAACTACTATTGTTTATAACTATGATTGTCTATAACTAATATTTGTTATAACTACTATTGTTTAAAGTTTACGATGTATATTTATTTAACCATATTAAGCTATTATATTTTTAGTATATAACTATAGTATAAATACCCCATGAATGTTAAGTTGTATTCAAGTAATTTTCAGAGAATAAATATATATGTATAAATCATAGTATCTCTTCTCTTTCTTTTAAGAGCGTGTAAATTTTGTGGGTGCCCATCTGCTTCCAACACATAGTTGATTTTATTAAATTAGGGTTTTTGATTTATTAAATTTGGGAAAATTAAATTCTTAAGAGTATAATAGCCATTTAACCATCTTACCCATCTTAAGTAATCCTAGTCAGCATAATATTGACCATTCATGCTCTTCTTAACAAAGCGTTAAGAACACGTACATGAGAACCGTCAAAAAAGTCTTAAATAGCTATATAAATAAAAGTATAAGAGCTCAATGCAATGCAATAAAGTGGTTGGGGCTCAATAGAAAAAAAAATTACTATAGTTCAGGGAGTTAAAAATAAATTTTACCAATAATTTCATTTAGTAAAATTGAATCAATCATAAAAAAAAAAGTCAAAATTTTCTTTATTTATTTTAATTTTATTCTTTTATCCGGATAGATTCTATCTGTTTATCACCACTTATGTTCTATACTCAAAAATTAACTATGATAGAATTATATAACATATTTTTTTTCCTATCCTCAACATTATTTTACATTATTTTTTATTTTTAATAAATAAAAGCTATGGCTTAATTTTTGTTTCCTATCCCCAATATTATTTTGCATTATCTTAGTTAAAAAATGTTCACATGATTTAGATTTTGACAACAAAATAAATAAATAAAAACCTACAGAGCTATAAAAGTCACCTGATAGGCAAACTATCGTTTTATTTTTTCAATATTATTATTTTTTATTACTTTTATTTTTTAATATTATTATTTGTTTTAGTGTTGTTATTTTTTGTTACCTTTATTTTTTAATATTGTTGTTTTTTTAGTATTATTATTTTTTATTTTTTAATGTTGTTACTTTTTATTTTCAGTGTTATTATTTTTTGTTATTTTTGTTACTTTTTTATTTTTCAGTTTTATAATACAAACCATGTAAAAAATCAAACACCAACCATTTAAAAAATCAAATACAAACCATTTAAAAAATTTATCATTCATTATTGAATATAAAATAAAAAAAATATTCATTTATTTACATCAAATATAGTATAAAACACTAAAATTATCTATCAGCTATTCAATATTTTAAATATTTATTATTTATTTAATAATTATATAAAAATTTTGATAAATATATGAATGCATATTTATACTTGATCATGCAATAAAAACAAATAGGGTGGTATATTATGGAATTGCATGGCATCAGCAGATGCCATGTTACATACAGGGTAAAACAAAGTTCCAGGTGCATATCAGAAAAAGATGCATGTAATGTATTATTGGGCAGTGGGACCGTAGAAAAAAATAAAAGAAACGTAAAGACATATGTGGATAAAAAATAATGGTAAAGCAAAGTTCCAGGTGCAGATCAGAAAAAGATGCATGTAAAGTTCAAATTCAAGCCTAAAAATGAATTGAAAAGAAAGAAAGAAAGATTGATCAGTTTCATTATAAAATTATTACTAATTTCTTGAAATTAAAGGAAAATATTTATTTAAATATATAAATATGTACTTTATAAGTAAATGTCATCTTTTGGTATAAGCAAAAATAACCGAAAATTATAAAATCAAACCAAACTGTCTAGTTCAGTTTAATTTGTACATTAATTAATTTATTTTGATTTTAACTTTTAAAAACTGAATATATTCAATTTGATTAAGTTTTTATTGCCTACAATATAATTAAATCAAACCAAACTAAATTTTTAAAATACTAGTAATTTATAGAAATATTAATTATTCAATTTGATCAGTTTAACATTAATATTTCAAAATTAAACCAATAATATTAGTTTTAAATATTTAAAACTTTTAATCAAATTATTTATGACTAAAATAGTCAAATTGAAATTATTTGAAATTAATTCGAATAATTGGTTTAGTTGATTTTATTAAAAATTATTAATAAATTAAACATCAACACCAACAATAATAATAATAAATATTATCAAAACAGTATAAAATCATAAGAATTCAATAAATTTAAATTTTTTAAAAATTGAAAAATGTTTAAACCCATTAAATTGAATTTAAAATGCGCCACCTGCCCATATAAAGGCAATGGAAGACAAGGCACGCAATCACCACAGATGAATTATAAAATTTGAATTCTGATGTAAAATAATCAAATTTGAATTGTGATGTAACTGGTGAGAAATGGCCACTACCTGCCCCTTTCATTGTGCTTTTATTTCCCTCTCAATTGTTAGACGAAATCTTCCCAAATCTTTTATAACCAATAAAAAAATGTATTGTCCTCCATTATATAACCAGAAGGAAGCAATCAGCAGTGATGACATGGGATGTATGGTGCAATGTAAGTTGAGATATGTTAATAGCTTTAATTCAGTTGGGGAAACAAAAGCGCTTACATTTAATAGATTCAGTTGGATAATGTTTTTAATATTTTTGATTTTGAACAATTTTCAAAAGATATTATCCACCAAAACCTCTACCTATGCCACTTACTCACTCTCTACTTCGTCTCCTTCTCCATCACTACCATTGTCTTCACCTTCTCCATCATCATCATGGTTGTCTTTTTCTTGTGTATCGTCTTCATCATATCATTTGTGATTGATCATTCATCAGATGAAACCATTCTTATAATCCGATGACATTGACTTAAATATCGACCTTCTCCATTCTCGGGCTCTTTTCATTCTCTATGACCAAAAGCTTTTGTTTCGCTTGCAGAAGCAGGTTTGTATTTTATAAGATGATGTTTAGTTTTCATATGAAAAGTATTAACTTGTTTTTCTTTTTGTTTTTTTGAATAAATTCATTGAATTATTGAGGAAAGGAACGAACAGGATAGAGAGTCTGCAATTGAATGCATAAGACAATAGCATTGCTACCTACCCATTTCCTTCAATTTCATCGTCGCCTCATTGACTTCTGGGCTTTTTTTTTTTTATCAACAGTAATGTTTAAGCTCATCACTCTTAAATCTCAACCCTGCATCAATCCACACTCCAACCGTTGTTGTTTTAGTGGCGAGATTAGATTCGAAGGAGCAGCTATAGGAGGAGACAAGAAGATGTTTATTGGAATTGTAATGAATTTTGCAGTGTTGTGAGGGTGGTGGAGGTGGGGGTAATGTGTATCAATTATTTGATGAAATGCCTGAACCAGACGTGGTCTCATTTACTTCGCTCATGGCTGCCTATGTGGACATTGGAGAGCTTAACTTCAAGTGTTCTAGTAGTCACAGGTGCAACAAATGTTGACCTGCTTGAGAGATGGAGATGATTGATGAGACTGTGAGGAGAAAAAAATTGGCGAAAAGAAGCTGGGATGAATCAAAGAAGATCGATGAGGAAATAGCAACGCCTGCTATGTTGATGGAAGCAAACCAGAGATATGGAACCATGGTAGATGATGCAAAACATGAGATTGATCTTCTTAAACATACCATTGAAGAATCTAAGAAGCTATGTCTAAGAAGCAAACTGAGGAGAATGGTGAGCTTACAGACAGTGAAAATTATGTCAATAAGGAAGTGGTAGTGGTGGCGCTAGTGGTGGTGGAGCAGGCAGCGGTGAAGGCGAAGGAACAAAAGCATAGCAACAACAATGGATTTTTTTTTCAGTGCTTGCTATGTTGATGGAAGCAAATGAATGGTATTTTGGTCATTTCATATCTATTTAACAGTTATTTGACGGCAAACTAAACATAAGGACTATTTAATTTATTTCTTTTACAGTGAGGGACAAATAAATATAATTTTTAAAAGTGAGGGACCACTTAATACAATATAGCAAACCTCAGGGGCAAATAGTAATTCTCCCTTAAATATATTATTAAATTAAATTAATTAAATTATTAATAATTAAATTATGAATAAATAAATTATTAATTAAATTAAATTATACAAAAAATTGAGCTAAAAAGTGTCTTAAAAAAGTGTCCCATCGTATTTTCTACGTATCTCAGCTGTGTTCTTACCATGTCCTAAAAATAAAAAATAATCAAATAATAGGATACGTGTCGAATCGTATCGGACACATGTCGATGTCCAAAAAGTATCCAATTCAAACACTTTATTATATTTGAAGTGTTGTTGTTCATATATATTTTCATGTGAAAACAATATGGAATGAGAAATGGCAAAAACCATTTTTACGCTCCTGAACTATAGCAATTTTTTCTATTAAGCCCCTATCATTTTATTGCATTGCATTGAGCTCCTATACTATTATTTATGTATACATTGAGCCCCTATACTATTATTTACGTATACATTGAGCCTCTATACTATTATTTATGTAATACATTGAGCTCCTAAAATTTTTGCACATTTTTATGAAATTTGTCAAATTGGAGCTTAATAACTACATAAATAATAGCATAAGGGCTTAATGTAATGCAATAAAATAATAGGAGCTCAATAGAAAAAATTGTTATAATTTAGGGGCTTAAAAATGGATTTTGTCATGAGAAATTAATAAATGTGCCACCAACCCATATAAAGGCAATGGTATTGAAGGCAAGGCACCATCACCACCGATGACAAAACCTACCACATAGACCCCATATTTTCCTATCTGTCATTATACCAAACCACAAAAATCAATATTAATTCATTTTGAACCGTACAATACAATACCCCACCAATCCATAGTTTCACCCGTTAATTTCTAATACTTCTCAATTTTTATTATATTTTGTTTAACATTTAAACTTTCATTTTAAACTTATCTAACTCTTATAATCATAAAAGTGAAGTAATTTATAAATTAATGTTGATTTGAACACAAAGAAACTATATAAACTAAAATAATATTTAACGAAAGAAAGAGTATAATTAAAAATAAAATTTTTCTAATTTTTTTAATATTAATTCTTAATCCTATTTATATTATTTTGAAGCTAACTTTAGCATTTTATGTATTTAAAACTCATTTGAGATAAAATTTCTATCAGTTTTGATATTACATGTGCTAAATAGAATCAAAAAGCACATATTAAAAGGTAAAAAAAGTTTAAAATGAAAGTTTAAAAGTTGAATACAAAATAATAAAAGTTGAGGGGTGTCATAGGTTAATCGTGTAAAGTTCAAGGGTGAAACTATGCATTCAGTCAATAGTAATTTATGTTATTTGTCACTAGTACGACGCACAATTTTACCATTTTATAAATTAACAACACTATAATTTAAATTTTACACTTCATTACGAGAAATTTTATATTTCTCAAAATTAAATAAAATTTAATTTTATAAACTAAAATAATAAAATTTGAATTCTGATGTAGCTAATAAGAAATGACCATTACATGCCCCTTTGTTTATGCTTTTTTTTTGTCAAACAAAAAGATATTATTATATGAGAAAACTGAGTTCATGAGGTATATTACAAGGCCAATTACAAGGAAGCTTTTTAGCTAAAACAGTTTTAGCTATCCAATCGGCAGCAACATTAGCTTCCCTCTTAATCCAATGAAAGATCAAACTATTAAGAAGTTGTTTTTTCAACAAAATAGTTTTAACCAAACTTTCAATACTTCAAGGAGGCTCTTGAATCTTGGTTAGGAGTTTTCTTGCTAAAACCTATGAATACTCTCACATGCGACGGCTGCTTGCTTGATGCAAAAGATGAGCTGCAGCACAATGGAGTGGTGGTGGTTGACGACATAAAAGATGGCGGCTTCGCAAGAGATGGTCGACAGTGAGAGAATTGAAGAGCTTATTGGCTTCATTGAGCTCAGGAGATTGAAACAGAGGCTTTTGGTGCTAGTGTGTTTTTAATTGTTGGGATTTAAGGAAAGTTGTTCTTTGTTGAGTTTTGCAAGTTATGGTTCTTTTGTTGGGTTTTGCAAGTTGTGGTTCTTTGTTGGGTTTTGTAGGTGAAGGAATTGCGTTTGATTTTTTTTTATAAGTGATGTTGAGATTGATGAATGTAGTGAAGGTGGGATCTTTCCCATTTAGATAATTCCTCTTCTAGAGAATTTTCTATTTTGGCTCTTGATTTTTTGAATTAGGGTTTTAAAGGAAAAAATAAAAAACTGATGGGGTGGTGTTGATTTGAGACCTTGGTGGTTGCAGCGATAGTGGTGGTGATGGTGTTGATTTGAGACCTTAGTGGTTGCAGCAATGGTGGTGGAGCAGATGTGGATGAGTTTCTGAAGGAGAGTGCATGGATGAGAAGGTAGATAAAGTTTCAATGAGTTAAATGATATTTTTCTCTTAAAAGTTTACAATTTAGTCATTGAATTATCATATACATATTGATCAGTTCAAAATCTTAATCAATTAAGGGTAGTTTTGAAATTTTTATAATTATTGACACTTTTGACCAATGTTTATTCTGTTGACTAACATAATATTCTGACGGTGGGGGTAAATAGTTAACGGAATCAATTATAAAGGAAAATTTAATTGACTTTTGAAAAGGCAGAAACAAACTAATTAATTTGGTCAAACCTCAGGAGGTGATAGTAATTATCCCTATAATTAAATCAAACCAAACTAATTATTAAAATATTATTAATTTATAGAAATATTAATTATCCAATTTGATCAGTTTAACATTAATATTTCAAATTAAACTAATAATATCAATTTTCAAATACTTAAACCTTTTAATCAAATTATTTAAGACTAAAAATAGTCAATATGAAATTATTTGAATTTAATTTGAATAAAGGTTGAGTCGATTTAAAAATATTAAATAAATTAAACAATTATAATTTTATAAATATTATTAAAATAGTATAAAAATCATAAAAATTCAAAAAATTTAAAAGTTTTAAAAGTTTTAAAAAATTTAAATCTATCAAAGTATATAGAAATTTTTTAATTTAGTTTAATTCAGCTCAGTACTTACATTTAATAGATTTAGTTGGATTATGTTTTTAATATTTTTTATTTTAAACAATTTTCAAAAGATATTTTCAAGCGAAAACAGTATGAAATGAGAAATTGATAAATGTGCCTCCTACCCATAGGCAATGGTACGGAAGGCAGCGGAACATCACCACCGATGACAAAACCTACCACATAGACCTCCAATTTTCGTACCCTTCATTTTTTTTTCATTCAACCAAACCACAAAAATCATAATTCATTGGGAGTGAATCAAAATCCTTTCTTCATATCCTTTGTCTTCGTTAGCTACTGTTCATATTGCATATTTTATGTTTAGGATTTGGGTCGTTTTTGTTATTTCTAACAAAAACCACCTAAATCTATTGATATCTTTTACTTTTCTTATAGATTATAACTATAATAATGGTGATATCCTCCTATATGTTGTTATTGATATTATTTTTGTGCATATGTTTTCTGCTGTCTAAGTTGCTGCCTCTGTTTTGTGCAATCGTTTTGTGCAGATGTTTTCTGCTTCACGTCGTCGGAGCTATGGATCATACAAAAGGAATAAACTTCACGGACAAAGCTTATTTTTCCCACCTCCATTTCCATGATTCCTCTACTCTTGGTATGCTCTCCAACAAGAACGATATATTCAACATCATAGTTGGTTTGATGAGTTCCCTAAGACTCATTACAGAGCACCTCTCTTCTTGGCAGCCGCTCTTGTTGCCTCTGTTGCTGGTGGCACTGCTCCTTTTGATACTATTGCTGGTGGCACTGGTTTTCTCTTATAACCTTAGTAAATCTAGCGTTTATTGTAAGAAAGGAATGTCATTTGGAAATGGGTTTGATGGGCTAATGGCCTTTTTATTGGGCTCATATGTGTTTCTTTTTTGTGATAATAGTATTGTTGTTCACAAAAAAATCATAATTCATTTTGGGCAAAACCATTTTTAAGCTTCTGAATTATAGCATTTTTTTCTATTGAGCCCCTGTCATTTTATTATATTGCATTGGGTACCTATACTATTATTTATGTATACATTGATCCCATATACTATTATTTATGCAATACATTGAGCCCCTAAAATTTTTACATATTTCTATGAAATTTATCAACTTGGAGCTCATACGAGTTCAATGCAATCCAATAAAATGATAGGGGCTTAATAAAAAAATTGTTATAGTTCAGGGACTTAAAAATAGATTTTGCCTTCATTTTGAACCATACAATACAATACATCCACTGTCATAGTTGAAAATGTTTAGTTCATAATCATTTAATTGAGGAAAGAAAAGTAAAAAAAGAAAAAGATATACGTTTTAATTGAAGTTGTTGGTTTCAAAAAAATAAAAAATAAAACACTATAATTGAATTGAATTGAAAAATAGTAAGAGAGAAAATAGACGTTTAAAGAAAAAAAATGTTGAAAAAAATGAAGGTCATGAAAAAAAAGATGTTCGACGTTGGCAAAACCTACCACATAGACCCCTTTTTTATTTTTTATTTTTTACTCTACCAAACCACAAAAATCAATATTAATTAATTTTGACCCATACAATACAATATACCACCAATCCATCCATTGTTTCATAATATGTGCTGTTAAATCTGCCAATCAACTCCCACCAAAAAAAAAAATCTACCAGTCAACCAAATTACCATAACCATAAGAGTAGCTAGTATATCATGTCGTTGACCTTACTAACAACAAGTCCTTTTCTAAGCAAAAATAATTTTAAAGAGGTAATAATAGGTTTTTGACGTTTGTCCCATACAAGGAGGACTCTATAAACTAGAGAGAATGGTAATTGGCCAAATACATAGTTTCACTGCAGTTAATACTGATACTTCTTAATTTTTATTATGTGATATTTAATATTTAAATTTTATCTTAAATTTATCTAACTGTTATAATCATGAAAGTAAAGTAATTTATAAATTAATATTGATTTGAACACAAAGAAATTTATATAAATTAAAATAATTGGTGGTTCAAAAAGGATATAATTAAAAATAATTTTTTTCTAATTTCTTAATATTAATTTTTTATTTTATTTATATTGATTTGAAGCTAACTTTCATTTTATGTGTTTAAAGCTCATTTGAAATTAAATTTCTATCTGTTTTAATATTATAGACGTTAAATAGTATAAAAAAGTACATATTAAAAGGTAAAAAAAGTTTAAAATGTAAGTTTAAAAGTTGAACAAAAAAATAAAAGTTAAGGAGTGTTATAGGTTAATCGTGTAAAGTTCAAGGATGAAATTATTCATTCAATCAATGGTAATTTATGTAATGGTAAAATCCATATTGAGGCCCCTAAAGTTTCATTTTATATATCTAGACCCTCGAACTTCATGGATTTAAAATTTTAAACCTTCATGTCAATTTTTTAATAAAACTTATTTCCTTTTGGTCCCTAAAGTTTTATATTTCTAACATTCATACCATTTTTTACCTTTTAACACTTATATCACTTTTAAAAAATTTTCACCGGAAATAAATAAATTGACATATTTTAATTTCTAATATTTTAAATTATGATAAACATATTTAAATAATTTTAAATTTTAAAAATAAACAAAGAAGTTAATGCTATTATGCTAAAATTAAAAAATAATAATAATAATACTGTTTTTCATAATATTTTAAATTATTGTCAGTAAATTTTTATGATATAATTTTTTTTCATGTACCCAAAAAACATGATTAAAAAATGAAAGTTAATATAGCGGTTATAAAAAGTTTGAGTTGGTTGGAAAATTTATCACCTTTTTTTGGTTATGTACAGACATGCATTGACATTCACTATTTATAAAAGTTATATTATAAAATATTATTCACAATAATTTAATTAAATTTTTGTATAAAAAACTAAAAAATGTATAAAAATATAAAATTTAAATTTTGAAGAATTAGAAAATATTTTTTATTATAATCTCTTTTAATTATGGTGTTCCTTTTCATCATAATATTTTATTTAGAAAATATAATATTTTATTTAAAAAACAATAGTTTTATTATAATTTTTTATCTTAACATTAAATTGTTTATTTATTTTTAAAATTTAAAATTATTTAAAAATGTATATAAATTTATGTTTTTAATTTAAAATATTAAAAATTAAAATAAGTAAATTTATTTTTTACCGTTGAAAAAATTTTACAAGTGATATAA
>CATIWM010103344.1:0-22499 GCA_949671775.1 Mallotus repandus | reverse complement strand
TATATATATATATATAATGCATGATTTTATTATGAAATAAAACAAACAATAAAATTTAAGTGAAAAACTTTGAAATTTCTTAAGTAAATTAAAATATTATATATATATAGAAAAATAGGTGTTTTGAGTGTTTTGCTTTCTCATGGAATTTATTTGTTTCTCATGATGCCCGATTTAAATTCCTTACTCGTAGACCATATAATTTATCCTCCCACTTTGGTTTAGGAGACCACACGATTTTATCCTGCAAAAACTTAAACTTATAAGGACTCAAGTCTCTCATCTCCTAACTGATGTAGGACATTGGTAAATCATCAGTTTCGAACTTTATAAAAGTCAGAATTCATGTAATTGTAATTTTAAATATTGAGTATATAAAAAAACATTAAAGGTTTTCACTTTCTTGTCTCTGTAGAGCCGTCGTCGTCTTCTTCATTTGGTTTCATAGATGGTGATTTTTAGCCTTTTCTTGGGCCCGAAACTACCCTCTCACCTATCTTCCTTCACCCTTTATTATTATCTTATAATAATCTAGTACTTTGAAGGCTTGTTCTCTAAGTTTTCAGATATAAAATTTTAGTGTTTGAACAAGTTAAGTGCTAGATTTAGATCTAGCATTTTGATATTTTGCTAATAATTTGATTTTGTTCTATCAATTTGAATATCCTCTGGCAAACTTCAAGGAGAATATCTAAAGAACCATATTTGTTCCATCATCAAGTAAGATGAGTTGTGGAACTTCAGTTCAGAATAAGGCTATTCCGAAAGGTAAAAGTCACCAATTTGAGGAAATTAGAGGAGGTGCTCTTACAGTTCATGAAATCCGATTCAACTCAGCAAGTTGTGACAACTTGGAGTAGACGAAAGAAGCTATGATCTAGAAACTAGTGTCATTTTTCTTGCTCCTTATTTTATATATTTTAGACTTCATTTATTACTAGTTCTTTTATTTCAGGTGTAGTCATTGTTTTAAACTTATGAGAGGAGGTGAATAATTCACAAAATGATTTGAAAGTGGTTGTCTTTATAGCAACCTCAAAGGCCAAGAAATTACATTGGTGTAGTTTTTATTTTGTTTTGTGATTCAAGATATTTCCCTGTTTGTTTTCGTTTTAGAGCTTTAAATGTAATGGTATATCAACTATAAAAATTAAAATAAAAAAATAAAAAAATGGAGGTTAAGATTTTTAATGACACTACTATATATGCTGTACACCTCTCTGTCTCTGTCTCTGTCTCTGTCTCTTGCTGGCTTTCCCCAAGCAAAAAATTTGTGCGATGATGGTGGAGTTAAGCCAACCCAGGAAGGTTAAGCATTAAATGGCCGGAAAATTAGAAAAGAAGAAGAACAATTAAAACTGAAAATTGTTAAAACTGAATGGAGCTCCTTTATTTACCATATTTTCACACTTCTTTTTCAAATATTTGGTTGATTTGTTCACACAACCATAAGGAAATAATTTTAAAACAAATGCAAAGTTATATTATTTTAATTATTACTTTCTACTTAACTTGAAAAAGGAGGTATGTTTTCTTATTATATAAATCTTCTAATCTTTTTCAATTAATAATATATATTTTATTTATTTAAAATTAAATATGTACTAACATATATTGATTCAAGTGGTAAAAAGTTTAAATTTCTTAAATAAAGTTTTGAGTTCAAATTTATACATAAAAAAACATATGTTAGAAAAATTTTACTTTTTTATGGATC
Source organism: Mallotus repandus (assembly GCA_949671775.1). NCBI lineage: Eukaryota > Viridiplantae > Streptophyta > Magnoliopsida > Malpighiales > Euphorbiaceae > Mallotus > Mallotus repandus. The sequence goes on along the minus strand of CATIWM010103344.1, from coordinate 20,782 downwards.
CATCAAACTCAAACTCCAAATTAATAAGAATTTTTATAGCTGAAAAAAATGTTAAATATACATTATTTTTTATTGTATGGTGAGATATATACTTAAAAGTAGGTCAAAAATCTCCTCTTGGCAGGGCATGCATGCATTGGTACTTCTGACCTATATATGGCATTTTCTCTTTTTGTTTTAACCATTTGACAGGTTATTTCTCTTTGAAAAAAAAAGGTAAAAGAAAAGGAATGATCATTAAAAAAAAAAAAAAGGGGGTAAAAGAAACCCAAAATCAAGGACTGTGTATTAAAGAAGGAAAAAAAAAGCAAGAAAAGGTTAAAGCAATGTCACTGTGAATTAATCACTGCTCAAACATGAATTGGTCCCCAACACACCCCAATTTCAATGCAAATGTGCAATAAGCAGCCATCTTTTTCATAATTAATTTTTGTCAAAAAGCTTAAAAATTATATTATTGTTAATGTACTAAACCTACTCATTCCCAACATCTAAAAGTTTCCTTTCCTGATTATTTTTTTTTAAATTAATAGTAAGGTTGGGAGATGGAGTCAATGCCTTATGCAAGTAATCATAATCCATAAAGATTAGCATTAAAATAACTATTTATTTCATAAAGATTGTAATTAAAATATCTGGTTGTTGCATGAATAAATATTTCAAGAGATCCTGACCAAAAAAAAAATATATTTCAAGAGATTTATTTGTTGGGTATAGTCTTAGACTTAATAGATTTCATATATGGGAACTTGCCAAGTTACACATAGTGAAAAAAAAATATATACAGCCTCTTAAACTTATAATGTATTTAGTTAATTCATAAATTAATTGTTTTAACTTGTTAAAATTATAATTTGTAAATATTTTTTAATTTAATTGTAAAAACACTATATAGACATTTTAACAATATTAAAAAATACTAATAAGTTACCAAATAATCATTAGGATCAGTACATAATAGTTATTTTCGCTTAAATGATGTTTCGAGTTAAAATTATAGTATATTCAGTTACGTTAAATTAGTTGTTGTCAAATATTTATCATTTTTTTAATTCTATCTGAATTCAATAAACTCTAAACACAAATGGTTAAAATAAAATAATATTAATGAGTTTTATTTTAAATATTCAATGTACAAATTAAGGAATTTAGAAACATAGAGATGCCACCGGGTTGCTGCATTAGGCTATTGGCCTTTGTCCCATTACCATATGCATGGACCCCAATCCGGCAATCCCTACTCAATTTATGCATGGACCCCAACTTTATATGGCAGTGGAGTAAAGAAAAGAAAAATAAAAATGTCAGTAACTGAAAATAATAATAATATCGATAATAATAAAAAGCAATATGAATTATGAGAAAAAAACAGAAAAAGAAGAGAAAAAAAGATGAAAAAGAAAGATAGGCACTTGACACTTCTACACTACTACCATTATTAATTAATTCTTCTTCTTCTTCTTTATTGTATTTGGGTTGGGTTGTGTTGTGTTGCTTTCAATGCACCCTTACCACTACGTCAAATTAGAATTTTGAACATAACAACTTCAATCTTTTGGATTCTTGTTTTCAAATTCAATTTTTGTAGGTAGCACCATGACCCTTTTCCCTTTTTTTTTTTAAATAAAAAAAAAGAAAAAGCAATAATTAAAGACAAATTTATTGCTAATATAATTCGAAAACAACAAAGTTTCAATTAAAGAAAAAAATTGTCAGTGAAATAGTAGTTTAATGATAACTTTTCTAAGGATATTCTAAGGTGTAAAATTTAATTTTTGCCATCATCGATTGAAAAACGAAAGAATTGTATAATCCATGGATAGTAAAATCATATGACTTCCTAATTTATCAAAAAAAAAAAAAACTAATATAATTTACATTACAATAATTCATCAAAATTAATATTAATAACTTCTCTTTAAGTACATTTTAAGATATAAAAATTGAATTCAGCTATAATTAATATTTTTTTATTATGCAGTATATAAATACTTACATCATATAAGCTCTCTATTAATAAAAAAAATTAATTTTAGTAACAATTTGTATGCCATTTTACAAACCCTTTTACACAAGTTCAATGTTACTCATTTTCTAATGTTTTCAAATAAGTTTCTAACAATTTGCACATGTAAAAAAAATAATTTACATGAAATATATTTTAAAGTTTCTTTTACGATTAATCATTGAAAGAATAATTAAATTATTATTTTTCTTTAAGTATCCTCAAGGAATTTAAATTCTTAAAATTTTTTACAAATCTCATGGAATGTTATTATATTTTTCTTATTACATAATATTTTAACAAACATACGATGTAATTCAAATATAAAAATTTAAATTTATTACTATAGTCTATAGAACTAATTTAAAAAATAAACAAAATAAATAATATTCGACCAGTGTGTAATCTAAAATTCCCTTATAAAAGATATAAATTTAAATTTAAAGTTAAAAATAAACTAATCATCTTTAGTCAACACAGCTAACCGGATACCAAAAAACAGTGTACACACTCCATTGACAGATTTTTTTTTCAAAATCTCTTCCATTGGTTCCAAATTTGTAGGCTCCACCTCTCCTGCAACCCATCCTCTCATCTCTTTTCATCCATGCACTCAAATCTCCCATTTCATATATATATATATATACATATAATTGAGTGACATTTATGCTCTGTTTTTGTCTGCATTTATGGGTATATATATATATATATATATAATTATTACATTCATATAGTCAGTTCAATCCAGTCCAATCCAATCCATTATTATAAATTTTCCGGGAATTACGGTCAATTTTGTTAACACTATATCCCCATTAAAATCCACCCGCAAATTTCGCTTCTTTCCAAAAAAAAAAACCTTTCTGTAACAAAATTTACAAGCAATGGAGACAAGCAGAAGAAAGTAATAGAAAGAAGAGGAAAAAAAACATTCCTTTCTTTTGGATTTTTTGGGTTGTTTATATTTATATATAAATACCCATTTCCAAAAGTTTCATTTTTGAGCTCTGTCTTAATCTCTTTGGCAATCTGGACTGACCCGGTTTGTCAGCTTCGGACCTTCATTCCCGGGTTGCCACCTTCCGGGACTCGGTTCCTGAGAATGGGTTGTGTCAGCTCCAAGCAGGCGGTTTCTGTGACTCCTGCGTTTGACCATTCGGGCGGATTTAATTCGGGTCGGATAAGGGTCGGGTTAGAGAATGAGAAGAGCAGCGGCCATTACCATCATCATCATAAGAAGAGCTATGGAGATAGAGATGGGAAGAATTATAATAATAGTAGTAGTGGCGGGGGTAGTTTTAATAACAAGAAGAATGGCGAATTGAGTTGCGGCAGCGAGTTGGGTGAGTCAGGGAGAACGAGTTCGAATGGTGAGTCGGTGAGTTTTAGGCTGAGGAATTTGCAGAAGTACATTGAGGGTGAACATGTGGCAGCTGGATGGCCTGCTTGGCTTAGTGCCGTCGCCGGTGAAGCTATTCAGGGTTGGGTCCCGCTTAAAGCTGATGCCTTTGAGAAATTGGAGAAGGTTGTTCTTTCTCCGATGTACTTATATATATATATATATATATTTGTTGATGAAAATTTTTAAAGACTTAAATTTTTTTTTGTTTAAAAAAATCAATTTGGTGGCATTCGATTGGTGCAGAAGATTTTTTGTTGTCATTTTGTTATTCTGGATTTATTTTGTTGGAATTATCATAAAAAATTCTTGAGATATAGCATTTTTTTTTTTTCAGGGAATGGAGAAATGTGATGCTATAACATTTTTCTGAAAATCAAGAATTTGACATTGTTGGGAATTTTTGAGTTTTTTTTTCTTTGGTGAACATATTTGAGAAACTAACATGTTATGATCTCTGGCCATGTATAGCGTATCTTTCTTGTGATTCATAGTTCTAATTGATAGTTAGTTTAGTCCCATATAGTCTGTCTCTTTAGAACTTTTTGAAGAATTATGCGTTTGTTTGTTGTGTGTGACTGGAATGTTGTTGACACCATTTTACGTCCACTCTCATTTAAGCATGCAGATTTTTAATTTTTTTTTTTTTTTTTATAATTCTGTTGCTTCTGTTCCTCACTTTTGATGGATGTAACAGGATCTTTGATGACGACATTCTGTTATTGGTACCCAGATATTTCTTTTTGTTCTTGTTGCTACTAGAAAGTATCTTGCTTTATGTTATTTCATTGCAGTTTATAGGTTGTGGTTTTACTTTCTTCCTTATATTTATCAATGGTGAATGTTGTTTTGAACTTTTGGCACTGCTTCTGTCATTTAATTTGATAAGGGACTGACTGCAGTTATTACACAATTGTTTTTGTAGATAGGACAGGGTACATATAGCAGTGTGTTCCGAGCACGTGAAATTGAAACTGGGAGGTTTGTTGCTTTGAAGAAGGTTCGCTTTGACAATTTTGAACCTGAGAGTGTCCGGTTTATGGCAAGAGAGATATTGATCCTTCGCAGACTCGACCACCCTAACATCATGAAATTGGAGGGATTGATTACTTCCCGGCTGTCATGCAGCATTTACCTGGTCTTTGAGTATATGGAGCATGATATTACAGGACTCTTGTCTTGCCCTGATGTCAGGTTCAGTGAGTCGCAGGTATTTTCACTCATGTTTGTTGTCTTCTAAAGTTTGGGTTGGGAATATTTCATGAAACTTGTAATGAACAAAATTATTCTGATTCTGCAGCATCTGAGTTTTTAGTAGGACCTTACAAATTTACCTTAATTTGTCCTTGGAATACAGAATAATCAACTAGCAAAAGATAGAAACAAGAAATGATCAAATTATTTCTGTTGTAATGTGTTAGCTCAGTGGTGTTACTTGTTCCATTTCTCTGTTGAGATTATAAATTTTCTTCTATCTTGCAGATTAAGTGCTACATGAAGCAGTTGCTTTCTGGCCTTGAGCACTGTCATTCCAAGGGTGTAATGCATCGGGATATCAAAGGATCAAATCTTCTTGTAAATAATGAGGGAATACTGAAGGTGGGAGATTTTGGATTGGCGAACTTCTGCCACAATGGGCTCAGACAACCTTTAACCAGTCGTGTTGTGACTTTATGGTACCGTCCTCCAGAACTTTTACTTGGTTCGACCGAGTATGGAGCTTCTGTGGATCTTTGGAGTGTTGGCTGTGTATTTGCAGAGCTTCTCCTTGGAAAACCTGTCCTTCAAGGGAGAACAGAGGTAATCATGATATTGAAAAGCATGATTATTTACAATCATTTACTTATCACTTCTCACTTGCAAAATCGTATGGGTGAAGTGGACTAATGGGTGTGCTAGAAAAACATGTGAATTATGTGAAACACTTAGATTTTCCCAGCACATATTTCTTATTGAATATCTGTTTTTTTTTTAAAAAAAAAGAATCAAATGGCTTTGCTCTTCTCTGGTAGTGGTGCGAAAGGCTTAACATGTCTATTAACAATTAGTCATAAGAAAGAGACTCTTTTCTCGTTAAAATCTCCACTTCTGCAACAAAATAGAGTTGATAGACTATTGGGGACAGTATTCCTGAATTCTGTTTTTTATCCAATCCTTTTCATCTCGAGCGTGAGAAGATAGCCAAAGAAACCACTCCATCATTGTTGGACTAGAAAGCCAGCAATTGAATGCTTCTAGTCAATGCCGATTGCGATATTCTATGATGCGGTAAATTGTAGGCAATTAGAATATGAAACTTGATGATTGCACAATCATTCTTGTCGACCTTTTTTTTTTATTCTGTTCTGCCCCATTTTGTTAAATAGTAGGGGATGCAAGTATACAGGCACTAAGATGATGAAGTTCAACTGTTGTATTATAAGATTTATTATCGACTGATAGAGCATTTGAACCGTTAAAATTTAATTGTTTTGGCACTTTTTTTCCCATCTGTTTGAATATTATTTTGGATTTCCTTCGGTTCTTCAGGTTGAACAATTACACAAAATTTTCAAGCTTTGTGGGTCCCCACCAGATGAATACTGGAAAAAATCCAAACTTCCTCATTCAACTATATTCAAACCACAGCATCCTTATGATAGCTGTCTTCGTGACACCTTCAAGGATTTGCCAACAACTGCTGTCAACCTGATAGACACACTTCTATCTGTAGAGCCATACAAGCGTGGGACAGCGTCCTCTGCACTTGCATCTGAGGTGATTAATATTTTCTATGAAATCTGATGTACCAATCGCTGGGAACAAGGAAATGAATTTACTTTTATCTAGTTTTATCTGAAATCAGCATATAGTGGTTGAGTTCATTTCAGCTAGAAGGTTAATTCTAAATCAATATTAATTTTTTATTTGAGATCACCATATTGTGGCGGAGTTCATTTCAGCTATAAGCTTAATTCTAAATCAGAATTAATTTCTTTTTTCACCTCTTAAAATTTTGGCTCTCTCATATACTATGTAAGCCCCGGTTTGTTTCACTGAGATATTCTAATACACTGCTCATTATCTATAACTTGCAGTATTTCACCACAAAACCTTATGCATGTGACCCATCAAGCTTGCCAAAATACCCACCCAGTAAAGAGATTGATGCGAAAAACCGTGAGGAGGCAAGGAGGTAAGAATTCACATTATCCTGTTCTAGTAGAAGATTTTGAATAGTTCCCTTGATGTTAATATAATTGTGCCGGTCTACATTGAAATGAGCTGTCAGCCAAGCATCCAATATTTTGTGTTGAACACAGGGAATCATCCAGAATATAGGTTATGATCTTAAATTCAAAATAGAATCCAGTTAAGATAGATCTGTCACTATCCTCTGCTTTAAATTGTATTGAACTGCATTTGTCACTACTACATGCCCACTAGATGTTGGTGAACATTAAAAAGTTTATACTTTAGTTTCAGTGCAATTGTCAATTTGTTAATGCCTTAGGGCTATTTATCTAGAAAGCTATGGCAAAATATCAAAACGGAAAATAAGACATCTAGATTGTTGTGAAACTGAGACAACATACTGAACTTTCAGGAAAAAGATTAGCGGGGGTCGTCGTGGTGCTGAAACTAGAAAGCCTACAAGAAAACCTGGTGGAATCAGTAAACTGGTACCAGCAGAGGTATATATCTCTCTCTTTCTCACAGACACATGTTTTTGTTGAAGTTGCTTTACAATGATAATTTCTTTTTATTTTCCAGGATGCAGCAGCTCGAGTGCAAGGTTCTCAAAATAATATTATTAACAATGTACATGTTCCTATAGGAGTTGATGCCAGGTATGGAGAGGCCCGGAAGGCATCACTCGACAAATTGGAAGAGATTTTCCATGTAAAGAATGCATCCCAAGGGGACATTCCATTTTCTGGCCCATTACAGGTATCCAGTTCAAGTGGCTTTGCATGGGCAAGAAGGCGAAAGGATGATGCATCTGGAAGATCCCACAGTAGGTCTATCTCACGGAGTCTCGTCAATAATGAAACCTCTACTGCATTGCAAGAAAAGAATAATTTTGATTCTAGACGGCACGAAAATGTGGATTCTATATGTCCGATCCGTACTAATTCTAGGGGCCGTGATTCATATGAGACTTCCAAGCATGCTTTGCAGAAAAAATGGAGTCAACTTGAAAGGCCAGATTCCTTTGATGCCTCTGAGGGGTACCATTCCCAAGAATTGTCGTTAGCACTTTATCAAAGAGAGGAAATGGAAGCAAGGAGAAATAATTTGGTACGTTTGTAAATGTTAAAATCACATCTTAGTTCAATTTTCCTTTAGATTAAAGCTGAAATGAAATATATGCCTGATATTGCATCTTTGTGAAAAAGGCTTGTATTGCATCAGTCTTTTTTAATAAAAATATAAAAGCAACAAAAATGGTTGCATTCCAAAGGTTAAATGCTCAAAGTAAAATGATTTTATTAAATTCAGGCTCAAACATTTTGTGCTTTTTCTTGTAATCTATCTATATGTTTTGTGAGGGCGAGCCTTGGCACAACTGGTAAGGTTGCTTCTTTGGTGACTTCAAGGTCATGGATTTGTGGCGTGAAAACAGCCTCTTTGCATTTCTGCAAGGGGAAGACTGTGAACATATGCACCCACCCGGAGCCTTTTGTGCAACCCAGTGAACCCTCTTTTATTTGTTTGGTTTGTGAAATATAAAACAATAATTGATTTCTTAATAGTATTTCAATATTATGCAAAATTCATTCCAACATTCCGTCATCTGACATAATGCTGGACTTATACAGGGTTTTCAAGATCAAGGTGACAAGGTTGATTTTTCTGGACCTTTGCTATCTCAGTCACATAGAGTGGATGAACTCCTGGAAAGACATGAACGCCACATTCGCCAGGCTGTTCGAAAGTCATGGTTTCAAAGAGGTAGATAACAGTAAAAAGCATGATATCATTTTCAGATTCATTTGGCAAGCTTAGAATTGATCAATTACTTTCAGATCTGAGGCATGCTTTCTTCTTAATTCTGTCTTCATAGCCTGCAAGGATGCAGCATTGATAAGCTATGGGTAGCATTAATGGTTGGTTTAAGTCCAAACAAATAGAAACTTAAGCCAACTGGATAATTTATTGAGCACATGTATCTGGAACATCATTGGGCGTCATCTGCTATTATGGTGGTCATAATTGATGTCTTTTCATTTATGAAATGCTACTTCCCGCTATTATAGACATAAATTATTAAAGAAACTTGAATCCAAGGTAATAGTAACACCACATATCATGATAAGCACTTCGGCCTGCATTTACCACCTAACTTGTTGAATAAAGTTGCTGAATCATAATTACCAACATAGCTAACGGTATGATTGTGTGCCACAGGTAAGAAACATGGAAAGTGATCGTCATGGCATATTGGCATCCTCAGATCCTTTTCAGGACAGGTGTATCTTCCTCTTCTTTAAGAGAAGTAATGAAACCTCAGACAATTGGTCAGTTACCAAGAATCCAAGCCTCACACAAGAAGACGGGTGACATTAACGCATCAGTCCCCCACCAACTGCATAGACGATCAGCCAAGTATAGTATCCTGCATTAGACTGGTGATGCATGAAATTTAGATAGAACCCACAAGCAGAGAGAGTAGTGTAGTACATACCAGCAAGCAAGAGAAGGGATGAGGAAAATGAATAGAGGTCCACCATGATTGTTTGCTTTTTCTTTTTTTTTTCCCTTACCATGGCCATTAGTTTATCATTTTTTTTCTTCATTGATTAATTATATATCTTCCATTTTCTGATCTTATTTTTATTGTTGATGCCTTCCTTCAGCAAGGCTACTTTGTTTTGTACTTGTTGGAGTTATTGTATATGTGCAGTGGTATTATATCCTCGGTTACAGTCAGTCTACAAGACGATTGCATTGCATTGCATGACCATTGTCGTGAAAACAAGAACGATAATTAAGAAGATGAGCCCATCTTTACAATCGATTGTTTGGTATTTGGCCTTGCACCAAACTTTTGGAGCAGGTTGTACGTTTCTTAGAGAGGAATATATATATATAGGCATATTGGTGCGAAAAAATATTACCTTTTCTGCTTATTGTAATTATATACCGATTTATAAAAGTTGGCAAAATTATTTTTGTAGCAATTATTTTTGCCTTGTTTTTTGTAGCAATTATAACACAAAATAGCTTTGGTCAAAATTGATGCTGACGTGGACAACATCACTCTTTTTACGTGGGATCACATCCATGTCATTTTACCCAGTTAGAACAATTAAAATGCTACATTTTAATTTTAATTCCCTAAATCACACCCCTTTCTCCCCCAATCCTTCTCCTTTCACATCTCTCCTCTAACCCTAAAATGATTTTTTCATCTGAGATTTGTAGAACGCCATGAAAGTATTAGAAAATGATCCTATCAGCGTCTCGAATGAGCTTTTACAGTCTCTGCTTCTGGATGAAATCCCTCAAGTACAGACCTTTAAAGGTAAATGGTCTCTTATCAAAGCAAAGCTCACGAATCTCCGGACTCAACTAGCCAATTTCACAGACTTCCCTTCTTCTACCATTTTTACTCCTCTCTGTCTCGACTTCCTCCATTCCATTTCACATTCATTAAACGACGTTGTTTTATTAGCTAAAAAATGTTAAACTCCTAAGTTAACTGAAGGCAAGCTCAAAACTCAAAGTGATGTCGATTCGGTTTTAGCTAAGTTAGATCAGCATGTGAGGGACAGTGAGATTTTAATAAAAAATGACATTCTTCAAAATCGTGTTGTTCCAATTGTTTCTAGTGGTGGTGCTGGTGGCCCTTAAAAGAGCGAAGCTGTTCGAGTTGAGTCGAGGAACGTGATAACTCAGTTACAGATTGGTAACTCCGAGTTGAAGAACTCGGCTATGGACTAGTTGTTGTTGTTGCTTTCAGAAGATGATAAGAATGTGATTATAACTGTAGCTCAGGGTGTTATTCCTGTGTTGGTTCGGTTACTTGATTCAAGCTCTTTCTAAATGAAGGAAAAGACAGTGGCCGCCATTTTCAGGGTCTCAGTGGTGGACAGTAGCATACATGTGTTGATTGCAGAGGGTTTATTGCTTTTGAATCATTTGCTTCATGTTTTAGAATCAGGAAGTGGGTTTGCAAAAGAAAAGGCATGTGTTGCTTTTCAAGCGTTGAGCTTTTCCAAGGATAATGCGAGGGCAATTGGGTCTAGAGGTGGGATTTCTTCGTTATTAGAAATTTGTCAGGCTGGTACACCTGGTTTGCAAGCTTTTGCTGCTGGTGTATTGAGAAATTTGGCTGCGTTTAAGGAAATTAAAGAGGATTTTATTGAAGAAAATGCGATTTTTGTCCTTATTGTTCTTGCCGCTTCTAGGACTGCTTTAGCTCAAGAGAATGTAATTGGGTGTTTGTGTAATTTGGCTAAATATGATGAAAGCACGAAGCTTTTGATTGTAAAGGAAGGCGGTGTTGAGTATTTGAAAATTTATGGGATTCAGGTCCACTTGTGAGAAATCTTAAAGTTAATCTTGAAAAGATTGTGGCAGTGTTGAATTGTGGAGTGTTGGGTGTGAGAATTGCAGCCGCTAAAGCTGTTTATGAGCTTGAGTTTAACATAAAAACCAGAAAGGAAATGGTTGACTTTGGGAGAGACGTGAAATGAGTGTGATTTAGGGAGTTAAAATTAAAACACAACGTTTTAATTGTCCTAGTTGTGCAAAATGACATGATTGTGGGTCCTACATAAGAGGAGTGATGTTGTCCACATCAGCATCAATTTTGAGCAAAACTAATTTGTGTTGTAATTGCTATAAAAAATCAAAATTGGGTTAATTTTGCCGACTTTTATAGGTCGATATATAATTACTATAAGTCGAAAAAGTTGTGCTTTTTCACACCAATATGGCAACTATATATATATATATATATATATCGGTTTTGCTTCAGTATAAAGTCAGCAGACCTTGCCTTCTAATTAAGAGAGAAGAAAAATTGCCACATCAATCTTTGTAGCATTTGTTTTTTTTGGAGAGAAATCATTTTAGGAATTTAGATTCTTACAAGGATAAATTATTATTTACCTCTTGATTTTTTATATTATACTACTTAATCTCTAATATTTAAAATTTATATTATTTCTTCCTTTTATTTTATAAAATTATATTATTTACCTTTTTTGTTAAAATTTTTGTCACAATTACCGTTAATTGACATGACAATTATCAAGTAAATACTCTTTGACTCTTCTATTTTAATAAATTATACTATTTGTCCCCTTTATTTGAATATATCATATTATTTGCCCCTTGTATTTAGAATTTATATTTTTTATTATTAAAGTAATTTTCTTAGATGTTAATTGCAAAATGATAATTATATCATTTACATAAAAAAATATAATGCTTAATTTTTATTAAAAACCAATGAATTAGCGTTAATTTTAAAATATCTCCACTTAAATAATACCTTAAAATGCTTATGTTGCATCAACAAATGTAATCAAATAAACTCTCTTTTTAATTTTAATTCTTTATTTTAATTGTCAGTTTCAATTGTTGGGTATACAAATCAAATTATTAAAAATTATAAATTTTATTCATAAATATATTTTATTTACTCAATAATCTAAACTAACAATTCAAATAAAAATTAAATTTTACAGTTAAAAAAAGAATTTACTTAGTTAATTTTTTCATGCAATATAAGTATTTTAAGTTGATATTTAAGTAAATTTATTATAAGATTGAAAGTAATTAATTGTTATTTGATTAAAATTTTGATTAGATTAAAAATAAAATTTACTATTTTATTTTTAATAAAATTATCATTTTTACAGTCCATTAATGATAATTTAATTCAACATATATTTTGTTAAACAATTAGTTTGATGATAAAAATATATTTTATAAATTTTAAGAGTAAATAATATAACATATCAAATAGAGGGACAAGTAGTATAATATATTCAAATATAGAGGGCAAATAGTATTTATTTAAAAATTGTCATATCAGTTAACAATAATTGTGACAAAAATTTGACGAAAGGAATAAATAATGTAATTTTATAAAATAAAAAAAGAAAGATAATATAAATTTTAAATATCATGAATTAAATTGTATAATATAGCAAACCACTATGGCAAATTGTAATTCGTCCTTCTTACAAATGTAGGGCCTTTTTTTTTTTCTTGTCACCTTTTTTAACAATGGGCGAAAGTGTGTGATATTTGAATTTAAATGCTCAATAAATTATTTCAAATAAAAAAACACACGACAAATTTTAATTTTTTATTTTATTAACCATTTACAAAAACCAAAAAGTGAGCTGATTTTTCAGAATCCTACATTAGTCATTTAGTTGTGAAGATTAGCATGTCTTCATAAAGTTGTGATGGTTTTTTTGAAGGAATCTTGTCATATAATTAAAAAAATTGTAGTTAATTTTTTTGAAGATAATTTTTCAAAATTAACTTTTTAGAAAAGTTTAAAATTTTATATAATTCAAAAATCATTTTCGATAAAGCTAAATAAATTTTAAAAATTAATAAATATATATACATAACTTTATTTGGGAAAACTGTCAAATAGAATTTAAATACTAAGCAAAATCAAATTGGATTTTGGGCCAAGGAGAAGGAGCTTGCAAGATATAATAATAAGAACAGGAAATTCCAAGAACAAAGCAACCAAAAAAGCCAATCTTTCAATTTTTATGAGATTAGAACCCTCACCTAAAACCTTATGCCTATCCATAAATAAACATCAAGCATCAAAGAAAGTAAAAATTTTCCATGTGCACTGCCACATTAACAAAACTCTGCCATGACCTTAAAAAGCTTTTCTTAGATCCAAATTATTGTTGTAAATTGTAGTAGAAAAATAATAATAGTGCTAATAAGAGAGTAATTGTCCTTCTAAAACAGTTCATTAATATTTAGATCATATGAAATTTCTATTAATTAAAATAATAATAATAAAGGTCCAAAATTTTAGATTAAGAGGAAGATTCCCCAAATCAAAACTTAATTTCAATCCAAAGATCCAAGATCAATCAACATCCTCTTGTTACCTTGCGATGCAACACTCCATTAGCTAAGGACATACACCCCATTAATGATGGGCAGAATCACTCCAATAAGGGTAGGGTAGGGGCAGGGGCAGATTAGTCCCTTTTTTTAGGGTTGGATTTTTGTATTTGACCCTTTGGAAGGACTCAATCATTGTAGATGATGAAGTAGCAAGGGACCGTTTTTGGGTCACCATGTCACCACCACAGAAATTTGGATTTTTTATTTTTATTTATTTTTTTGGAGCCAAATCTCTTCATTATGTAACTTCTTCTTTTAGGGTTTTTTACATTGAATCAGTTTTTGAAAGTGGAATTTTGGGTGTACAGTATTGAGGTGGTCCTAAAAAAATTCCATTTAGATCATTACATGGGGCAAAGAATTTTATCAATGCAAATTGCAAAACCCTTTTGAATCTATCTACTTATATATATTGGGAAAGAAGTATAATGGTTAGGTTCATTTTTGTCCTTAGCTCTTACATCTAAGTGACATTTCTCTTCTTGATTAAGCTCCATTAAGATTGATTACAACGCATAATTTTTTGATTTGCATTATTCTTTTTTTTTCATAATATTAGATATTTTATATAAATTTGTTCACAAATTTCAAAAATTAAAGATTATATAATTGAAATTCAAATAATTTATTAAATAAAATTTAAAATATAAAATCAAATAGTTTTCTATCAAATTGAATTTCAAATAAATTATTAATAGTTCGATTCATAAGTGTTGATCATTAATCAATCAATTTTCTATTTAAATTAATGATATTTAAAACTCACTAAAATTTAATTAATTCAATTTGATTTGGATAAAATTATAAAAATAATAAAAATATATCAATAATTAATTTAATGTGACTATATTTATCATGAACTGGACTTAAAATATTATTTATAGGGAAGTAGCTCCGATCAGATAATATCATCAGTAATTAGGACTAATCAATAAACTAAACTTTTATATGGAAAAATTACAAATTTGGTATCTCAACTTTTGTGATTTTTTTATTTGAGTGTTTGAATTTTTTTTTCAATCAAATGTCTGAACTTTAAAAAAATATATTAATGTAGTGTCTTTAACAGATTTAATGTTGACTGTGTGCTGAGGTAGATCAAACATGACCAAATTTTATCCCAGTTATTAGTCATATCATGTACCATGTGTATTACATTATTTAAAGGACAAAATTAACCTTATTAAATATTATAAATTGACAAAAATAATCTCAACATTAATTTCTACCGCAGACATTGAGGGTGACTGAATAAAAATAATTTTTTTTTTTTAAATAATGCAATACCTGTGACAAATGACATAGTTAATGACTAGAATAAAAGTCGATCACATTTGATGTAACTGAGCAGTCAATCAACATTAAATCAATTAAAAATACTACATTAATATATTTTTCTAAAATTAAGACACTTAATTATAAAAAAAAATTTAAACACTTAAATAAAAAAATTCCAAAAATTAAAACATCAAATTTATAATTTTTTCCTTTTATATTTTCTAACAAAGGTTTAAAAGGTTCGTAAGTAGCAGTTATAGTATAATATTAAGAAGTGGATCCCACCTAGCCTAACAAGGACAGTATGGAATAAAGCATTAGTCTGTCTGTCCGTCTTTTTTAAGCATAATTACCCTTAACAACCACATGATGATGATGATGATGACAATGATGCTATACTCACAGCTAAATTATTGTTTTACCGTTTTCCATTAATGTTAACTCAATAAATTTTCAATTTCAACGTAAATTCCCAATTAAAATTCTGTAGTACATATTGTTGTTGAATTTTCTATAAAAAATAATAAAATAAAATTAATAAATAAATTATATTCTTTAAAATGATTACTTTTAAAATGTATAAATAATTATATATTTTTTTATTTAAATTAATAGTAAATCTTAAATTTGATTCAAATTCAATATAATACTTATGGATACATAAAAAAATATATTGATGAATCGAGAAGAGAGGAGATGTAGTAGTTTCTCCCGGACCACTCGATCGCCTAGGCCTAATCACTGCAACCCCATGTATGAGGAGTGTCAAGGACCTGGTTCATTAATTAAAGAAATAAGAAAGTTGCAGCGGAGAGTAGTGATTTAGAATGAGAAAAAAAAGAGAAGAAAGAAGAAAAGGAAAGATCATCATAGAAAGAAGGAATAATTCTCTTAATGCAACCCTATATGCGGGGAGTGTCAGGGACCTAGTTCATTAATTAAAGAAATAAGAAAGTTGCAGCGGAGAGTAGTGATTTAGAATGAGAAAAAGTGAGAAGAAAGAAGAAAAGGAAAGATCATTATAGAAAGAAGGAATAATTCTTTGGATTATAATTTTGGATGAGTACAATCTAAAATCCCTCTCTCTTAAATAGCCAATCATTGGCACAAAATGAGAAGGAATGGCTAGTTGTCACAACAGAATACTAGCTACAAAACAAACTAGCAAAATAACAAAATAGTAAAACAACCAAAAAAATAAAATAAAAGGCAAATAACAAATGCTTCTGGTGTGTACTGCCACCTCCTACAACTACTGCTGTAATCTTCCTTCATTTCTTCAATTCTAGCTCCTCAACTGGGCTGCTATTCTCATCCATACTATTAGGTTGATCCTTAATCATTAGCAGGCCTGTTTTCATTTCTTGGTTCCTGACATTACCCTTTTCTTCGAGAATTTCCTTGTCCTTAAGGAAGAAATCAGGGAATTGGGCTTTAAGAAAACTCAAATCTTCCTAAGCGGCATCTTCTTCAGACATATTGACTCAATGCACCAGAACTTGTCTCATTGTTTGCTTATTTCTTGTGATCTCTCTCTGGGAGAATAGTAGCATGCTTGATTTTAAAGTCTCCATTCTTGTGGACTTCAGGCAACTGGTCTTTGCACAACACTCCTTCTCCAATGAACTTTTCAACAATGAAACATGAAACATTGGGTGTATTTGAGAGGAAGAAGGCAATTCGAGCTTATAAGCAATATGCCCCACTTTTGCTATTACCTTGAAAGGTCCGTAATACCTTGCTGCTAACTTCAAGTTCTTTCTCAAGGCCACAGAGCTCTGCCTATATGGTTGCAGCTTCAATAAGACTAAATCATTGATCTTAAATGACCAATCAGTTCTCTTATTATTAGTTAGCTGCTTGTACCTATTATACGCCTATGTAACTGCTCCTTAAGGTGATGTGTCATCTGCTGCTTCTGCTATAGAAACTCTTCTATAGATGCAACTGAAGTAGGAACATCAGGGATGGTGACAAGTTGAGGAGGAGCTATACCATATAAGGCCTAGAATGGAGTCATCTTCAGGCTAGTATGGTAATTGGCATTGTACTACCATTCTGCCAAGTAAAGCCACTTGCACCGCAACCCGGGTTTTTAAAAACTCACACATCTTAAATAGTTCTCCAAACACATATTCACTCTCTCTGTTTTCCCATCAGATTAAGGGTGAGAAGAGGTGCTTAGGTTGAGCTTAACCCCAAGCAATTTGAATAACTCCTGCCAAAATATGTTGGTGACGATTTTATCCCTGTCAGTGATAATATCTCTAGGCATTTCATTAAGCTTATACATATGGTTAAGAAAGAGCTGAGCCACTTTATAGGTTGTAAAAGAATGAGATAGTGGAATGAAATTAGCATACTTTATAAACCTGCCAACAATCATCATAACTGTGTCTTTCCCTTCTGACTTGGGCAATTGTTCAATGAAATCCAATGAAATGGATTCCCAAGCTTTGTCAGGTACCGGTAAGGGCTGTAATTTGCTAGGAAGAGCCATATTCCCCACCTCACATCTTTGACACACCTTACACTTCATCACCTAATTATAAATATCAGACTTCATCCCTTGCCAAAAGAAATGGGACTTTAGTCTATTGTAAGAACCCATAAGACCATAATGGCCTCCTCAAGAAGAGTCATGGACTGCTTATATAATTCTCGCCTTTAAATCTTTATTTGCATCTTATATCTCAACAATCCTTGACTGTAAGTATAATATGACTTAACATCTTTACTTATAGTCAATGAAGTTATGATGTCTTGCAACTCCTTATTTCCTTCATAACTATCACTGACTTCCTTCATCCACGTGGGTATAATTGCAATAGCAACTGAGTAACACTCACTTATACCTTGTTCTGGCCAACCCTTCCTTGATAATGCATCTGCAACTTTATTCTCTACCCCCTTCCTATAGAGAATACTATAGTCCAGTCCCAGGAGCTTAGTGAGCCCTTTTTGTTGAATGTGTGTATGCAACTTCTATTGCAAGAGAAATTTGATGCTCTCTTGATCCGTTTTAATAACGAAAGGCACATTGCTCAAGTAATGCTTCCATTTGGTAACAACAAATAGAATCGCCATCAATTCTTTTTCATAAATAAATGCATCCTGGTGTTTTTGACTCAATGCCTTGTTAATTAAGGCTAAGGACTTCTGGTTTTGCATAAATACTGCTCTAATGCCTTTACTGCTAGCATCAGTTTTTAGCACAAAAGGCAAAGAGAAATCTAGCAGGGATAATACTAGAGCTGAGCACATGGCCTCTTTCAACTGTTGGAAAGCCTTCTCTATTTCTTCATTCCATTTAAAGGCATCTTTTTCAATAAATCAGTCAGAGGTGTGCTGATAACTCCATAGCCCTTTATGAATTTCTGATAGTACTCAGTAAGTTCAAGGAATCCTCTTAGAGATTTAACATTAGTTGAAAGTGGCCAATTCATCATTGCTTATATCGTAGTACTGTCTGTGCTGACCCCTTCTTGATTTATAATATGCCCCAAGTACTCTACTTGGTGTTGAGCAAAAGTACACTTAGACATCTTAGCATAAAGTTAATGTTGCTTCAATACATGCAAGGCAATCTCTAAATGTTGCAAATTCAATTCCGAACTAGGGCTATATATTAGTATATCATTAAAGAAAACCAGTATGAATTTCCTGAGATAAGGTTCAAAAATCTTATTCGTAAGTGCTTGAAAAGTCGTTGGTGCATTTGTAAGCCCAAAGGGCATCACTAGAAATTCATAGTGCCCATAGTGGGTTCGAAAAATAGTCTTATACACATAAGATTCCTTCATCCTAATATGATGTTACCGTGCCATGAGATCCAGCTTAGTGAAATAACTCGAACCCTTCAATTCATCCAATAAATCCTCCACCAGTGGTATGGGAAATTTGTCCTTGACCTTCAATGCATTCAACTGTCTATAATCCACATAGAACCTCCAGCTACCATCTTTCTTCTTCACTAGTAAAACTAGAGAGGCAAAGGGACTGTTACTGTGACACCTGTTAAGGATGCCAAACATACATTGTATGCATATGACTAATACATAACATATCCATTAAAAACTAACTTTAGATCACATGTCACTGTATACATCCCTCTTATACATATAAGTAATACATATTACACACAAAAAGAGCTTACAACATCAAGCAGCTCACATTTTTTTTTCATGTTAGACATATACAATACACTGTCCTTATTACAACATAATAAAATTTATTAAGTACGTAATGCTCAAAAACCTGAGGACGATCCCCCTGCTGACCCACCTGACACAATGCTAATATAATTGATGCAAATGTTTCTTCATTACATATTACAGTTCTTCTAATCCTGAAAAATATTGCAGAGGAGTGAGCCTGCAACTCAGCAAATGAATAACATAATATTCTATGAAAAATAGCACATTCAAGCATGTAGTATTTCAATTATCAATTCATTCAATGTTTAACTATAATTTATAGTATATACATAGTAATAGTAGCATAGTAATCTTGTACTACATATTTCTTTAGCCTTTATACGGTTTATCAAAGGGATTCCATAATACACACAACATTGCCATAATCATAGTGTTTTCTTTTGGGCGACAATGTACTTGTGAATCACATATGATTCAATTTTTTTTAATAATTCATGGATCCCTATACGCACACAGCCCTGCCATAATCTTTTTCCAACTGTATTTTTTTCTTTTTTTTAAAGCCATTTTATGGCATATAAAAGGGGATTCTATATCGCACACAGTCATGTCTCATTCACAAGTAGCATTGCGTCCTCATATTTATCCAATCATATTTCTTATATTTACATATATATCAAGAGTTCACCATACTGTCATAGCATTTTATTCAACTTATCATCAACTAAATACATCACATATCACTCCATAAACCAAATTAAAATTTCCCCCACAATATATAGAAAAATTATATTATACAAAAAATATACCGAAATATACCATATTTCAACATGACAAAATTGATTGTGCAAATTAAAAAATACACCAAAAATTTCACGTTATGAACATCAAAGTCATATTCTCCAGATCAATTGTATTATAAGTCTAAATTAATTTTCAACTGATTTTACATCAATTGGATATATATAAAAGGGGAAATATCAAAAACATTCCACCATAGTCAAGCTGTCAACAAAATGAAGCAACATAAAGTATGGTCCAAATTGGCCATCAAGATAGAAAAATTAAGTTTCCTCTATTTCCATCAATTTTATAAATAACATCTCAAAATTTTTATAAAAACCAACGACAACCAATTTGGAGTTATAAAACTTTAGATATAGTTCAAAAAATTATGCTATTCTCCACTGAACAGGGAATCTAAATTTCAACAAATCTCATTCACATGTATAATCTCATCCCAACAACAATCAACCATTAACACAATAATCAAATATCACAATAATCAAAATTCAGCATCTACCAATTAGAACACACATATTTCTCTTATCCAATCAACTTAACAAAAAAATTTATAATTATTTATTTATTTGTGTTATATCAAATAGAACATTAAATTATTCACTTACCTTTATTGCTTCTTTCCCTTTGCTTGTTAGTTGTGTGCCAACCTCTTTTTCACTTGGTTTAGCTGAAATAGATCATAATTTACTTATTTTAAACACTTAATAGTAATGGAACCTCTTTCTAACATGATAACATCACCAAACTACCTAAACATATGAAGCTGCCAACTATGACAGATTTAATATGGTGAATTTAAAAATTCTCTAAAAATTCTATACAATTAATTTCAAATGAAACTTTCCATATCTCTTATGCTATATGTCTAAAGTAATTTAAAATTGATTTTGTCTCAATTAGAGGTGTATAGAGGAATAACTCTAAGAAATATTCCACCTTACTCAAACCAACAATGGAAACTGAGCAATAAAATGTTTCCTTTTATTACACTAACATGGAGTCTGAATTAGATCGAGCTAAAAAGAGAAAAAA
>CATIWM010103342.1:0-16278 GCA_949671775.1 Mallotus repandus | reverse complement strand
CACTTAGAACCCGAATTCTGTATCTTATAAAACCTAACTTAAATCAACCAAAACTCTTAAAATACTTACCAAATGAATTACTAGAGTCTTAGAGATGACGATTACAGCCTTAAAAAGTGATTTGGATCATCACTTGATTTAATTAAATTCCTTCATCTATAATTATATCTATAAATACTAACTTATACTTACATTCAATCAATATAATGAATGCAAATGTACTTAGAATTGGGGTACGGGTGTGACATGTTCACTTAAGGACAATTATTATTTCAATTGACTCCTCATCTTGTCCTTTTCTCTAATTCAACTTCATATCCCTTTTATTCTCAATATTTCACTCATTTTGAGTGTCATCAAAATTCAAAAATTCTCGCTCCTTAATCGAGTCGAGTACGAGCTTCGGTACTCTAGCCTAACTACACATAACACTTAATGTATAATCAAGAGTATGGGTGTTACACTGATGATCCTCACTTGCACCTGAAACAGTATGTCACTTGCACGAAATCAATTGGGTTATCTAAAGCTTAGATTGTTAAGCAGTTTTCAATGTCCTTAGAAGGAGCTACTATCAAATGGTACTACACTCTGGATGTGTATGTTCAACAAGACTGGAAAGAACTGTGTTCAGCTTTCATTAAACAGTATGGGCTGAATTCACAATTTAAAGTATCTCTCCAAGAGCTATAAAATACGACACAAGGATCATGTGAACCTTTCACAAGCTTTTTAGACAGATGGAGAGGAAAGTTGGCCCAAATGAAGCACAAACCTGTAGAATCTAACCAGCTAATCATAGCCATAGGTGTTCCACCTCTAGCTGACAAACTGAAGGACATGGACATAAGAGACTTCAAAGAGTTGTACCAATTCGGAGTATGAGTTGAAGCTCACTGGAATAAGAGCATTCATGAGTAGATCAATCTTGGTTGTAATAGTTTTGAATGATATTTTGCTGCAATGTTTCTCTTTAGTGCTAATAGATGTCTGATTATCTAATTTATCTGATTATGAATTCATAATGATTGTGCATACTATGTTACGCTTGAATGAGAGAGAGACAAAAAAAAAAACAAGAAAAAAAACCACATCAAGAGGACCAAAACTCATAATTGACTTTCAAAATTCCCTTTGGGCATTTCAAACCTCAACTTCTTTTGTATACCAAATGAAATGACCAAACTCCTCGAAAAGAAGGAAAAAAAGAAAAGGAAAAATATAAAATAAAAATGAGGAGAAAGAAAACAAAGAAAGAAAAGGAAAAGAAAAATTTTTGTTTGTGCCCCCACATTTGAAAAAGTTGATCTTGTGTAACCTTTTGAAAACCTATCTCTCAACACCCGTCTTCACAGATTGTTGCCAATGGAACCAATCTAAAAATTTCACCCAATGTAAGCTGAAAAATGGTTGGTCAAAAAACCCGTAAATGGTTAATCAATAATAAACATGATGTAGCATGCATAATTATAACAAATGAGTAATTATGTAAGACAAACATGACTGACATAATGTTAGTACATGACGAGTAAGACATGGACACAAGTTTCTACAGCAATCATTAGTGTAAGTGACATCAACTTCTGACAATCAGTAGCGAGAGCCTTGAATGATCAGCAATTAAAGTGGTAACATGGGCATTGAGCATGACAAAACAATGGACTAACATCAGCATGAATTGGTAACCAGCTAGCTAGGTTCAAAAATTCCCAGAAAGGGAGCGACCTAGGCAAAAGAGGAAAAATAAAAAGAATAAAAAATGAAAAACCCAGCTAGGTTTGAAAACTCCTAAAAAGGGAGCGACCTAGGCAAAATAGGGAATATAGAATAAAATTGGTTGTACTTTCATTATGAGAAGAGCAATTTGAGAACTCATAAGATTCTGCTTTGTGATGCAAGAAAGGGAGGGTCTATCTTTTCCTCAACTAGAGGGCAAATTTTAAGATAGAAACTGAGGGCATGCTAAGGGTCAAGCACTACTGTCTTATGACAGCAAAGTATTACAAAGAGGCAACTAAGCTGGGGGTATTTGTTGTTATCAACCCAATTTAATCATGAGAGGGTCTTAATTTTTGTTCCATTTGGATACATCGATCTCAATAACAGTCTCTGACAGACTCAATTTTTGAATCTGGATTCTTTGATCTAATGAGGGCCAGTTCCCGAGGGTTAGCTCTAAGCAGAAAATACACTTGGCTAATTGATGCACACAAAATCATTCGAGATTTCATGTTATTAATTCATGCATATATGGAATCATTTTGCAAAAGTTTTTTTCAAACTTCATGCTTAGGCACATTAGAATAATGCATGTCTTTCCCAAACCATTGCACAGGAGATTATGTTGTCAAATCATTTTTGAAAGCTTACAAAGATCACGATCATGCATACATCAGTTTTGAATTTTATGAATGTGTCTTCTCAAGAATAAACTAGCTCTAGTGCAAATGATGTAGACTAGCTACCATTATCTTTGCCTGATGCCCCAAAGGCTACATGGCTTATTTTGTTCTATTCCTGCCTGACGCCCCGGAGGCTATATGGCTTGTTTTAATTATCTTTGCCTGACACCCCGGAGGCTGTATGGTTTGTTTTGCTTGTCCTCGTTTGACGCCCCTGACAACTATATGGCACTTGTTGTTTATTCCTACCTGACACCTCCGAGGCTATATGGCACTTGTTGTTTATTCCTGCCTGACGCCCCCAAGGCTATACGACACTTTTGTTTGTTCCTGCTTGACGTCCCCTAGGCTATACAACACTTGTTGTTTGTTCTTGCTTGACGCCCTCGAGGCTGACGACGGGAATTTTACATGAGTGACTTCTTGGGAATGAAATTTTTATAATTCACGTTTATAAGTAACTTCTCGGGAATGAAATTCTCAAGATTCACATTTTTGAGTGACTGGTCGAGTTTAAATCCTTGA
This sequence comes from Mallotus repandus, assembly GCA_949671775.1. NCBI lineage: Eukaryota > Viridiplantae > Streptophyta > Magnoliopsida > Malpighiales > Euphorbiaceae > Mallotus > Mallotus repandus. Next base: position 13,351 of record CATIWM010103342.1, on the reverse strand, counting down.
AGTTCATGTTTTTGAGTGACTGGTCGGGTTTGAAACCCCGAAGTTCACATTTTTTAGTGAGTTTTTGGGCCAGGAAAACCCGAGATTCACGATTTAAATATTAATGAGTGGCTGATCGGGTCAAAAAAATTTGAGGATCATGGTCACGTTTTCATTTTTTTACTGAGTGACTTTTCGGGCCAGAAAAACCTGATTCACTATTTAAATATTAATGAGTGGCTAATCGGGTCAGGAAAACCCGAGGATCACAGTCACGTTTCCATATTTTTACTAAGTGACTTTTAGGGCCAGAAAAACCCAAGATTCACGATTCAAATATTAATGAGTGGTTGATCGGGCTAGGAAAACCCGACGATCACTGTCACATTTCCATATTTTTACTGAGTGATTTTTCAGGCCAGGAAAACCCGATATTCATTATTCAAATATTAATGAGTGGATGATCAGGTCAGAAAAATTCGAGGATCACGATCACGTTTTAGGTTAAAATTTGACCTATTGGGTTTGAATTCCCGAGGCTAATGCCACGAGTGAAGCTCGGAGGTCATGTATGTTTTTCTTGTTGATTATTGCTTTGGTTGTACATGTTGCTTTTTCAAAAAATTGATTTTATAAATTCAGTTTTTCAAAAAACCAAGGGGGTAAACTGTAGACCCCCTCAATTTGACTGGCCCACAATGAAAGCCTGATGATGAGGTAGAACGAATTTTGAATGCAAGAGAAACCCGAAAACCTTCTTTAAAATGGACCCGAAAGCCCCAAATTTTCATCCACATGAAGCCCAAGGCTGAGCCCAAAAACCTGAGTCCAAAGCCCTCTTTGGCCCAAATATAGAAGTAGCTGTCAAGGCCAAAGAGGCGGCGCCTCCTCACAGCTAACCTATGCAGCATTAAATGCTATTTTGGCAACATTACACATAAGTGTGGACCCATATATCACTGATATGAAGATATTGCTTGAAAATAAGACTTTTGAGCCAAAAATAAAGTTGAAAAAGAGGTGCTCATGATGAGAAATGAAAAAGGAGTGTCTTGTCTTATTTTTTGGGAATTGGAAAAGGCAAAGGAAGAGAGGTTTAAGTAAAGGCTTAGCTGGTTTTAGAAAGGAGGTTGGCTATTTTTTAGACAATGTTGGTTTTAACAGAAAGAAAAAACATTTTTGAGAGAAAAATAGAGAGAAACAAGGAAAAAAAGAGAAAAGGAGAGAGTTTTAGCCTAAGAATCCATTTTTTTAAGAAGGAAGAAGGAGTTCTTGCATTCATAAGGATTTGAATAAACAAACTAGTCTCTGAGGGCTAAGTTAGGAGCTTCAAACTTGTTTAAGTCAGTAAGAGTTTTCATTTTCAAGCTTTAAGGTCTTGATTTCATAAACAACTCTCTTTCTTTACTTTTCTTATTTATTTTGTGTTTATTTTTCATTTGATGTTGTTCATGATATGATCATGTAAATTACTAAATAATCGTTGTAAGTTTTCATTTACTAGCATCTAGTTTAGATTTACTAGCATCTAGTTTAGATTTACTTAAGATTTAAGCAACTTGTAAACTTGATGTAGCAACTGTCAAAGAGGCAACGCCTCTTCAAAGAGGCAATGCCTGTTTGTGAAGAGACGACATCTATGCATAAAGGCGACACCTCATCATTAGAACCACTCTTGAATTGGCTTCGATTTTATACGTTTGCCTCGTATAGTTTGTAGTTTATATATATTTATTTTAAGCTACATTTTAATTTTTATGCAATTATCATGTTATTGGGTTTGATCAAGTTTATTTTTGTTTAAATAATATTTTCATTTTATGTAAAGCTAACAAGTTGAATTTTTTTTGTAAAATTTTTAAGTTTGTGGGAGAGATTAATGTTTTAAATTTTGCCGGAATTCCAAGATATTTTTTAATCATCCAAGTTATTAATCTCCTAACAGCTTGAGTTTATTTATCCTATTGTTTATGTTTATTGTTATTTTAATTGGGCAACGAGTAGTAATCCCTAATCCTTCCCCCCATTTCTTTAAATGTATTTTCGTGAATTATTTATGGTTGATGTCGGGTTTATAAGCATGAAAATGGATTAATGTGCAAATTTGAACTTACAAGTAAAATCAAAGTGTTAATTGAGAATTAATTCACATGTTAATAAGAAAATAAATTAATAATTAAAAGCAATAAAATACAAAATATGAACGGAGGCTAACTATAAGATTGGGTGGGCATTTCAAAAGCCCATACCCAGTTTCCAAACCCGATCTCTGATGACGACTTCTGAGAACTTCCGTGGAATTCAGATGCTATACAGTGTGTTTCGGCTTTCATCCCGGTGGCGACTCCATCTCCATTTTGGGCCACAAGCCTATTATATATTTTTTAGTGGGCCTCGAGCTCACACAATGTCGTAGTCGCCAAATATTTGGACACACATTAAATCCTGCCGCCTACACTATTATATATATATTTTTTTAATCGAAAAGGAAAAGATAAAAATTGAATTTTCGGCCAATTAATGCTTTTAAAGGAGTTAGACCATTAGATGATATTATACCATATAATAACTAACCAAAAAGAAAGTAATATAATTAGTACATAGATAAATTACAAAGAAAATTGAAATTAATTTTTCAATGTAAAATAGTTGAGTTGAAAAGCATTTGAAATAAATTATAAACAGTTAAAAGTCTATTTTTGTTTATATTTTTCAAATTTAAAATATTTTTTATAAGAATTAAATTTATAGGAAATAAGCTTATCCTCCTAAAATTGCAACCTCACTCGTCAAGGCTCTCATTGAGGAGATTAGAAGACTGCTGGAGAGCTACTGGCAGACTTGGGTTACTCATGTTTTTCGTGAAGGCAATAGATGTGCAGATTTTTTGGCCACTAATGCTTTATCTAAGCCGATTGGTTCTTCAACGTTAGAAGCTCCTCCGGAGGAAATGTTGGATTTACTTTTTCAGGATAAACTAGGAATTCCAATTCCTAGGAGCTGTGCTCATTAGTTTTTCATGGCTTTGCCATTCCCTCTTATTTAAAAATAAATAAATAACTAAACATTTCCACTTCAAAATGAGAAATTGGATTCAGTCATTGAACAAACAAAAGAATTTGAATGACTAAAACATACATACTGCTGAGACTGAGAGATGAACATAGAACTCAAAACTTGGAATTCTGACAATAAATCTTACATCCATTGCTGTCCTCTATGTGCACAACAAGAAATGTAATAACATTTTCCTTTGCAGCTATCAACTATATATGTATACATCAAAATTGTAAACATGCATGCCGTTCAGAACTTGCAGTCAAAATTGCCAGTATGCACACCATTGCCAAGCCTAGTAGTGCTTTTTTTAAAAAAAAAATTCCGGAAAAAAAAAATCCTACCACGCTGTTTGCATGTCCTGAGGTGAAGAACTTGTTATAGTCTTTAGTTGATCTAATGCATACTGTATTTTATGCCTTTCTCCAACGGTCAGATTGCGTTCCTCTGATGACTGAAAAAGCCAGTGAAAAGAAAGCAATATCATGCAAATTAGAACTTAAAATCACATACACTTGGCAACTGTGAACTTTATAAGCATGAATATGCCTGACTAGAGCTATACCTGTAAAGAGCATATGTTTTGTGAAATAAGGTCAATCTCATCCCTTAATGAAGAAAAAAGTTGCTTAATCTTTGAATCCTTGTGCAACAGCAGTAGGATAGAAACAATAGCCTTTATCCTGCTTGAATGGCCAGTGGTGTAATGCAAATGATCACCAGATGATAATGAACTACCATCAATTATCAATGAACTTGTCACATTCAACACAAGGTTTAGAAGTTTGTGGCTTCTATCAAACAAGAAAAAGCAAGGAAGAAAATAATAGCAGCGTGTGGGCTCATCATCTTCTCCTGCAATATACTGCAAAAAAGTGAACAGATTCATCTCGAATCAGATACGTGCATTGAACTGACAACAGGACAAGCAAAAAGTTCAGAAGATGAGAAATTTCAGTACACCAAGGTTTAATCAAAATAAAGGCAGAACTAACTGCTGGGATCATTCTACAGAGAACAAAAATTGTTCTGAATACCACAACATTGAATAAAAAGGCAAGCCTTCCAAAATAAGAAGGAATAAAAAAGGAAATTGAGCGCCCAACTTAAACAAATAAAAAAAAGGACTTACATGGACGACATCAATCAGATATCTTGGAAGGAAATTGCTTAAAGTGATGATACTTTCTTCAGAAAGTCTTGTGGGTTTAGAGTCTAGCACAACAAGCATTCTGAGCAAGGCACAGGCATTGTCTAGAGGTGGCCTTAGCAGCTGAAATACAAAAAATGACACCAACATAAGGCATCATAGTTGGAAGAAAATTTTTAAGGCCTAATCAAAGTCTATCTCTCCTCCAGAAAAATAAATGTTTCTGAAAAAATTGTCTGAACGTAACATCTTGGATAAAGAGGATGACAAGAAGAAAATGCTATAAATTCATTTGGCTCTTACAATCTGCTCAATTATTATTTGCTCCAATATCAGAAAAACTAGAGAATCATCACCCATCTCTGACAGACATGAGCACACGACCCTACCCAATGACTTAAAAGTCCCACGATTCGAGGTCTTCACATCTTCCTCTATTGCAGGGAAGAAATTTTCTGCAGACATGAATGTATTTGCCAATAGAAATCCGTAAGCACCATTCACTAATATTGCTTTCTATGGAAGAACTTATCCTTTACCTGGGAAAACTTTGAAAAGGGAGACCAAAGTGATGAAGAAGCTAATGTGATCTGTTATCTGAATATGGCCAGCTTTATATGCCGAATGCAAAACCTCTATCATTTGAAACAATATTGATGCATCCAATTCAGGGCCTGCAAGAATATGGGAAACAAGATGAAAAAAAAAAAAGGAAGATACATACCATTTTACAGAAAACGCATAGTTTTCTCCTCTATCAAGATCATGCCTACTTTAACATTCACAACATACTGTAAACCAGTAATAAAAAATACAACACCAAGATATAATCAGGAAAACAATATCACAAGTTTAGATAAATCCTAAACAGATAGCTAACAACCTTGTCATGGGAAAAATATCTGTCTTCTACTTCTAGAGTAATTGCATTCAAAAGGTTAAATTTTATTTTTAATAATTTTCAAATGATTTTAAATACAAATGTTCACAACCATCTACACAATAAGAACTTCAGCATCTTAAAGAGATTTATGCATAAGTGAGCAAAAAATACAAATATTCACAACTATAAAATATGAAGCTGATTCAGTTATTCTATTTAGTACCTCCCAAGTAAAAAAGCATCAATGGCAGAGAAAGTAAAACAAGCTAAGCAACACTGAAAAACAGGGATAACTAACACTCACAAAGGCAAGAAGAAGCTATTGACTTCAGCAAAAATGAATCCAAGTGAGAGAAATAATAAAGACAGGACAGGGAGAGTTCTTGAGATTCCCTTGGAAGCTTTACAAAAGGACCATAGCACAAATTCCCTGTTGAACAGAAAAAGGTGTGACAAGTAAACATTTATTAAACTCAAATGGGCATGTAACCAACCACCATGAAATTGTTAATAAATCAGCAATCAGCCCTAACCATCTTCGCAAGTGCTATAGAATTTTTGCAGTGAGTATTGCATGTTATCATATTCCAGTGCCAGTAAGGAGTTCATCATAGAACACTGTCCAAGCCGAAGCAGAAGATGCAACACAATCTACAAGGATGATCACAAAGAAAAAGAAGTTATCCAAGTGTTGCCAAGTTTCAGAAGACCAATTTATGCTAAAAGCAATATTGTGACTATCAGTGAAGATAAATTGACAAGATTTTCATGTTTAACCTGTCTGCATACCTGGGAAGAAGAAGCATGTGTATCACCTAAGAGGATTAACAGCAGAGGCAGCTCTCTGATCCAAGTAACTTGATGGTCCAAAATTTCTGAGTCACAAACATCTGGATATAGCATGTTTTCTCCCTAATAATTTTACAGAATGCATTATTGCCAGGCAAAGATGGAAGTAACAAGGATAGCTCATAAGGGGGAAAGAAAGATGCCACTTTAAGGGTTAGAAGTTGAGCATACAGAGAAAAGTATTTCTTCAATTGCAGCAAGGCAAACCATCTTTACTGAAGACTCCGGATTGCAATCAAGGAATGTCTTTGTAAATGCCTGCAATTAAGATTTGATTAATTAACATCCTCATTATCAAGCGAATGGCTCCTGAAGAACCTCAAGATTCTTTAACCAACCACCACCAAAAAGGAGCATCAACAATCTCCAAAACCAGGGAGATTCAGTTAGCAAAAAGTGTCAGCTTAAAATCCAGCAATGCTTGAAAAAAAAAAGGTCAAACCTGTAGAAGGCGAGATTTCCAATTGCCTGTCACTTGTGCTACAAGTTTTGGGATAAAAGGAATCAGTGCATGTATCTGCTTTTCTCTTGCTAAACTGAAAGACCTTGTGTCACTGCAGATCTGCAGAAAAAATTGCCAGAATATTTTAAACTTCCAATGTAATCCTCCTCATCCTATCCAGTCAACCATGAGATTATTCCCAAAGGCCTATTCCAGTATCAACATGATACCAATAATGCAACATATGTGGTACCAAATTTAAAATGAGATCCTCGCATAATACATCTCACTAGTCTACTGCAAGACAAGCAGTGCAAGTTCTTATAGTTATAACCATGAAAGAAACATAAATTGACTTAAGAAAGCACAAAATGCCATTGTGTTACTAATTAATTGGTCCAATAAGAAAATTCCCTGCCATTTCCTAAAAAATATGGGACAAAACCCGTGGAAACATCACCTGTTCGAGCAGTGCATACTCTATGAACACAAGAAATTTCTCTAGTAAGTTAGAAGGAGGGCAGATGCATTCGCTCAAGTGTAAAAATGATTCAGCAATTGTAAGGTTCAAGATAAAATATCTGCCATCATCCTGCCAGGGAATTGGAAACAAAAGGTTAGTTAAAATGACAAGAAGAACAATTACAGAACTTTTTTAAGCTTGAAATGGAGGATAACATGCAGTCAAGAAACGCAGGGACAAATTATGTTTCTATTTGTTCAGTTGAAGGTGATGGAAAGTGAAGATATGAATTTTCATTTTTTACTAAAACCTCGCCTATCTTATTCTCATATGTTGATAAAGAAGGAAAAAAAAAGATTGGAAGAATAGTTGAACATGGTAGCAAAAAGTTATCCTCGTATATTTCAACAAAAGTCTTTTTTTTCTCCAAAATAAAAAAGTCTCCTTCAATTCTTCCCAACATAACAAAGTGATAGAGGAAAACATGAAAGTGAGGTCATTACCTTTTCTGAAAGGTGATGCACTGGATTGAGAGGAAACATGGCTAATAATTTCTTCAGTGAAACAGACAAGATATTTTGATCACACAAAGAAGGCTGTGTTTCTGTAGTACCCCTTTCAGTCCCGTAAACAAAACAACTAATTACAAGGTCAATGCTCCGAAGTATGCTTAGCATGCAATCAAACGACTGAGAGTCCAACAGTGGCATACTATGAATAACTGGAATGAAGTCTTGGAAGCAATTGACTAAAATTGGAAGCAAGTCCTTTAGTTTATTGAAGATGACAGAAAACTCTACAAAAAAAAAAAAAGCATAAAGTTGGTCACATTTGTCCTGAATATTTGGAGCATGACACAACCAAAAGCAAATGAATCGTTAGCGCAATATTATGAATGTAGGCAACTTTCTGTCCATTTGAATTACAGATAAGAATAGATCACTCGTAAACAAAAGCCATGGAAAATGAGACAACAAACAAATCTAAACAAGCAGCAGCTAAATGAACTAGAAATAATGTCAAAATGAACAAATATAAATAGTACAATTGCTGGAATTATTGCAAGGAACAGATGCATTAGTTTATCTCTACTATAACACTATGCAATGAATGCAAGTACAGTATAATGAAATTGTTAAGCGTGCAATCCTGCAGAAACATAGAGCAATAAGTTAAAAGTCATCAGTAAAATACCAGTAGATTCTGTACGTGTGTCAGGCTCAAAAGCATGCAACATTTCTTGACCAATGACTTTCTACCAAAATGAAGAAGAGATTATTGGAATTCAATAAGACAAAAGGCATAAAACTTTTGTTTTGAACTTAATTCCTAGAAGGCACCTTCTCAAATGAATCAGATTCTGTTTTATTTGATGGCAACAAAGACAAGCATCGGACCAAACCAGCAAGCACATTCTTGAGCTTGCCCTTGTCTTCCAAATAAAATGGGTTCTTCCGCAGAATATCTCCATAATTTTGAAGAATCTGTTTATGTATGGAAAATTAAAATATTATATCAATTGAATATCATCACGTCAAATGGACAGCAGAAGAGGACGTACACACTTTTTTTTCTAACAAATAAACGAGAATTTCTGCACAAACACAATGCTTTAGGTATCCTATACTGTAAACATTAATGTAGAAAAGCGAAGTATCTACTGAAGGTTTAAAGGAAAAGAAAGATGTCCATCAAGCAAGAAGAACAATGCATATGCTCATTACGCAATTATGTTCCATGCATAGAATTAACCATTGCCTTTTTATCAATTTCAACAATATAATGCCATTAATACTGTACCTTTATAACAAAATGAAAGAAATAGGATAGAAGCTTGACATTTGGATTCAAAACACTCAACAACCTCCACCATTAGCCAGGAATATTATAAGTCATAAACAAATACGAAAAACATGGATTCTCAAACATGAAGCATCAATCATGCACTCCAAAATTTAAATAGCATGATTCAAATTAATATACCTTTTCAGAGTATAGCGAAAACGTGAGTGGATGATGCTGTACAACAAGATCAAAAAACTTGAAAGCTGTAAGTCGAACTTCAACTGCTAAATGTGTCATTGCATTAAAAATGTAGGGCATCATTAAAGAAATGAAAGGCACTTGATTATCCTGAACAAGCAGAGCAGAGAAAACACAGTCAAATGAAAGGATAAATTAAAGATGATAGAATAGACAAAAAATAATAATAGGCTGCCTCATTAAGAATGTGGACTTGTGACCACAAGAAAAGAAAGTAATGTACAAAATCAAATATCATCTACTTTTGACTTTGAAGAATAAGCTATAAAGAACTAAAAAGAAACCACTTTATTCTGCCACATCACATTTATCAAACTGACTGGCAAAATATACATTCTTTTATCACACGGTCTAAACTCTCCTTGCAAGTTCAATCTCCAAAAGAGAACTGATACCCAACACTCAAACGAGCAGTATATAAATATTCTATTCCACAAATAACTAAACAACAAAATTTCTATCAATGGGTTGGAAAATCCTCATCACAATATATAGAAAATTAATGGGTTAGACTTTGAGCCTTTTATGGTATAGTTCTTTTGTCATTTTGAAATTATTGCTGACTTAATTCTCAGAATCATCCAGCACTGTCAAGATGTCAACCAGAGGTGGACATGTCAGGATTCATGCATGAAAATTGTTCTCTTTTCTTAGCATGAATGAGATTTTAAGCATTACACTAGTCGTCATGCAGAGTCATGCTGACACTCAGACAGCACCAGAGTCCTACTATATTGGTTTTCTATCAGTATGCTTCCCAAAACAAACCCAAACAAGCATTAACAAAACAAACAAATGCAGTTTGTAGCCATAACCAGCATTGTTGGTATTATAATAAAGTCTGTCCTCATAAATTTTAGGCCATCCAATTAGACATCCACAACAAATATGAGTTTCAAGTATTAAAAGAAAAACATTGTAGGATTACCTCTTTACAGCCAGGTAAAACTACTGATTTAAGGAGTTGATAAAGGGTTTCCCGAACAATTTTATCATCATCACTGATGCGCTCCCTCAGTTTTTCTATAACTGCATATCTGTGCTCTTTCAGTTCTTCTGGATGCTTCAGGAATAAATCCTTCATACCAATCAATGCATCTTCATAAAGGAACATGATAAAAAAAAATGTCACATCAATGTTGCCGCTGAATAAAAATCAATGAATGCAAGTTCGTAAAACTAATGGGCGAAGTGTTTGCATTCAACACCCATCAGGCCTGTATGCAGTGAGATACATATTTTTAGTACTTTCCCCCAAAATACTAGGAAAAACAGAGTGTTATATGTTCAGATGCCCTATTTACAGCTTGAACTCTTAAGATTGGCCTGTCACACAAATACAAATGCAGTAATATGTTAACGAGCAAATACCTTTGCGAACTTTTGCATTATGATGGGAACTTTGTTGAAGAAGCTCTTTCAAAGTCAAACCTTTCTTGTTAACAGCTAAACCGGCTTTATCTGAGGCCACACTCTGCTCAGGAAGAATAATCGCTGCTCATAACACGTAGTAAACGTCAACCATCCCATTACTTCACAAAAAGCCAATTGCAACAATAAAAAAGAAAACACCTAATTACTGATCCATTGCGAAGTGTTGCATCCTTCTTTATCATATTAACAAGCCACCATTGGAACTAACTCGATTTAATCATAGTTTTATAGAAGAATTTATGTGAATCTATGATAACTGAGAAGACATCACATGACACATATTCTTCCTTTTTCAGCAGGCAACTATGATTCCTTAAAGAAACATGAAAATTTCTACATGATGAAGTGAAAAGTGAAAGCTTATGGAAAATTTCATTCACCTTTGGATTTAATTTCAGTGTTTGTCACATTCTTAGGCGGTGGCAATTTTCTTCCAAGCTTCCGCTTAATTTTCTAGCAAACCAAACAAAAAATAATAATAAGAAGAAGAAGAAGAAGAACAGTTACTTCATCTTAACAAGTCATGAAATCTTGAATACACGACTAGTTTACTCACCTTGAAATCAATACCACGTTTTTGCTGCTTCTTTGAGGAAGCTTTAGTCTTCGCCATTTTCGGTATAAATTACACAGCTAAAAGGCTACAAAAAATAATCTATTGAAGAAGAAGAAGAAGAATGTTTGCAATGAAGGTAACGAACAATTACAAAGAGAAACGGAACACTCATCTCACCTCTATAAGACTTGAACGGCAGATGCGACTAACTGCGCAACCACTACACGGCGAAAGCAGACGCCGGAAAAGCTGGATAGCGGCGAAGAAAAGAGGCCGACGTCCCTCGGATTTTTGGTTTCACTTTTTCGTTGTGACTTGTGAGAGTAGCCACCGGAGTCAGCAATACGTCACCGTACAAAGAAATGTATTAGGTTTGTTTTTCTTATTTTAATTAGTAGAATCAAATTTATGGTGATTTCTGTCGTTACCGTTGATAATTACCATTGGAAGACACAAAACATTTTTATCTAACAGTAATAAAAATAAAGTAAAATAACGGACATAAAAAATAAAGTTATCCAAGAAATTTTCCAAATTTGTACATATATTTTAATTCTTTGATCCAGTAAAAAGATGATATATTTCATTTATAAATTAAAAATAAAATATTAAAATAGATTTTTTTTCAAGCAATAAAAGTAGATTATATTAGAGCAACATAAGGGCCAAGACCAAGATAAGCCCAAGACCATTTGTTTTCTTTTACATTGAGAAGGGCCAAGACTAAGACAAGCCCAAGAAGATATGCTCTCAACTGTAGGGTTGTAATCCTAATGTGTTGGGGAGAACAGCACAGCCGAGTAAAAGCAACGGCAACAGCACCCCAATGGACTGCATCATGGTACTCTTCATCACGCCAAAATAGTATTTTACATTTAATTTGACATTTAATAATATTTTTATAATTTTTACATTTAAAATAAAATATAAATAATTAAATTATAACATAGTTGACGAAACTTTTCAAAATTATATTTGTTGAGGGAGTTAATAAAAATATAAGAGTTTAATGTGAATAAAAATAAAAGTGTGAAAATTACATCTATACAAATAAAAGTAGAGGAGGTAAATTGAGAAAAGAATAAAAGTGTAGGAGTAAAATATGGGTTATTCCAAAATAAATATAAAATTATGAAAAAGTGAAATAAATAGATAAATTTTTGTAAAGTTATTATTTTTTTAAATTAAATATTTTAATTTAAAAATTTAAAATCGTAAAAGATAAATAATTTAATTTTTTGTAATCAATTATATATCAAGGGTAAAAAAACACTTCAATATTTGTTATTTTTTAAAAATATTATTTACTCATATATATATATATATATAATGATAAAGTTATTTAATATGTACTATTCCATAAAGTAAATTCATTTTTCTGTTAAGTAAGTATATTTTTCTGTAACTCACTTTTTCGTTAATTAAGTGTATTTTTCTATAAATGAACTTTATTTTTATAAAATTTGTGAGTTAAAATAATAACATTTTGTGAATTTTTTTATTTTTATTTGCAAAATTTATTTTATTATCTCAACTAATGTAAATTTTTAAAATTTATTTAAAACTCGATTATTTGTTATTTTTCAAAAATATTAGTTAATAATATACATTTTAATGGGTTCAAAAAATATACATTTTAATGACAAAAAGTATTTCATATGTATATATTCTATTAAGTGAATTCAATTTTTTTAATTAAGTGTGTTTTGTTGTAAATAATCAATTATTAAAATATAAACACAACTTTAAATATTTTGTGAAGCATATTTTTCTATAAATAAACTATATTTTTACATAAAAGTAGTCGTGAATCTGCACATTAAATAAAATAATTAAATAAATAATTGAAATATAATAATAATTAAATGAATTGAAAATAAGTTATATCACATTAATTTTATTTTTTAAAAATTTTTGTTGCTATAATTTTTTAGTTATAATGAGATTTGTTGTTAGAATTATTAGATTACTATTGAAGTATGTGTAATAGTATTTTAGTTAAAGAAAATATATAATATTAAGTAATTACTATAATTTTATAATGGTGTGGAAAAAATATTTTGAGTGATTTAAGGTAGAAAAATATGGCATTGAAAAAAAATATTTTGAGTGATTTAAGGTGGAAACGTAATATATAAATACTTTTAGAATTGAGTAGTATTGAAATATGCATAATAGTGTTTTAGTTAAAAAAAAAATACTACTAAATAATTATGGTAAATATTTTAGTTTTAATAAAAAGTTAGGATGTTTAATAGTTTGACATATTAGTATCTAGAGTAAATACTTAAATATGAAGGTAGATACTTGTCAAATTTTTGACTTAATAACTTTAGAGCTTATGAATTAATATATAGATATATATATATATATATATATATATATATAGATATCTAAGATATAATAATAAAAATTGTAAATTTGCGCATTTTATTTGTAAAATTTATTTTATTCTCATTATTAATGTAAAATTTTAAATTTTCATTTAAAAACTC
>CATIWM010103288.1:0-17146 GCA_949671775.1 Mallotus repandus | reverse complement strand
TTTAATATTTTAATATTAATACTTTTATTTAATATTTTTAATATTAATACTTTTATTTACACAAAATTAATTTAATGTAATTTTTTTTATGTTCAACTAATAATTAAATGATAAATATTAATTAATTTAATTTTGACTCTTTTTTGTTAAATTTTATAAAAACATCTAAAAACGATAATTATACTACTTTTCTTACAAATATACTTTTAAACAAATTCTATGCTCTATTTTTTATTTATGAATTTTTAATTTATAAAATTATCTACTATCAAAATAAATTATATACTTTTCCTATTTTCATAAAATTTATTAATTTTTATTTTAATTATTTACTTATTAAATTTAATATAATATGACTTATAAAATTATGTTATCTAATTTGATTTATATTAGATAAAATATAAGTAGACCTAATTAAAATAGAAAAATATATATTTTTAACAAAATTATCACAAAAATTTTAATTAATTTAATTTTGTTAGAGATAAAATAGAAATTAACATAATTAAAATAGGAAATACACTTTCAATTAAATTAGAATTATATGTTAATTAATTTTATTTTGATTAGAGATTAAATAGAAATTAACCTAATTAGAAAAGAAAATATACTTTCAATTAAATTAGAATTACAATTTAATTAATTTTATTTTATTAGAGATAAAAAGAATTTAACCTAATTAAAATAGGAAACATACTTTTAATTAAATTAGAATTATATTTTAGTTAATTTAATTTTTATAAGAGATAAAATAAAAGTTAACCTAATTAAAATAGGAAATAAAATTTCTATCAAAATAAAATTATATTTTAATTAATTTAATTTTACTTTTATTAGTAAAAGACGAAATTATTCAATTTTTATATAATAATGAGTTAAGACTTTTTTGTAATTTTTCTTGTCTTCCCCCCTCTTTGTACATGTACACGTACATATATATATATATATAAAACTTATTTGTGGTACTTTAATAATATCACAATTATATTATCTAAACTATAAATTATAAATTTCTCTTCCTAACCAATTCATGCAATTACTTATAAATAAAATGTACAATATAAAATTAGTTAATATGTGTTATAATTATGTTATGATGGGTTCAATATGTGACCACCATAAAATACTATTAAAAAATTATTAACTTTTCACATTAATATCAACAATATAAAAATTTTTATAGAAAAAAATATAGTTTCTTATTAAGGTGATTTAGTCATCAATATACATGTAATGACCCGTATTTTATTTATTAAATTAAAATATGAATTTTTGAGTGTTAATTATTATTTTATGAAATTAGTGTTAAATGAGTATTTTAATAATTTTTTTAGAGAATGTATTTATATATATATATTCAGTAGCTTCTTATTTTTCGGTTGGCCACCTCTCTTCTCCTTCCCCTTCGTTTTTCTAGCCAACTAAGTACAAAAAGGGGTGTCGCCGCCGCCTCCGACGCCACCGGTACCATTATATTCGTCTTCCTTTGGGCAATGTTTTCCTTCTAGCAATTGGATCGATCTACACTGGCAGCCACCTCAATTTGAGGTAAAACAATTTTAGGGTTTTTGGCCAATTTCTTTAAATTGTGTAGGAATTAAGCTTTGTGATAGTTATGAGAAATAAAATTGGAGTCAAGAGCTTTCCATTGATATATTTCTCATAATTTTCTGAATTTATTGGAATTTTCGGGTTTTCGGTGTTTGAGTTACTGTTTCGGATTCAGGTGTTTTCATATTTTTAATAAATACTATAAATTGTGTAGATTAAACTTTATAAAAATAGTTTTATGAAATTATTTGTAGAATTTAAGATATAAATTTTGAAAGAAATTATATTAAATATATTTTTAGAGGAAAATTTATATTTTATTGTTTATTCAGTTTTAATTAAATTTAAAGTTATTTAATATTTTTATTATATAGTTGAATTATCTAAATAGTTTATTTATATTTAACAATAATCTTAATTATGAAAGTTTAAAGGAAGTTTTATAATTTTAATTGTTTTAAATTGTTGATTTTGGTTATATTAAATGAGAATTTTATTAGATGTTTGAAAATGGATTTCCTTTATGTTTTAATTATTTAAATGAATTAAATTGCAACAGCTTAATTAAATTCTATGATATGTAATTAGATTTGATAAAATTATATTGTTTATATGTGTGTAATTATATTGGTTCTCGGTTGGGCATAAGTATAGTTCGGAAGCCCAACTCGAGTTATTGAGTTATGGAAATTATAGAAGTGTTGTTTTATGTAGGAATGACTCTACTTTTAGTAGAGAGATACTCGTTTTATAGAGGAGACTCTGCCGAATTTTTGGTAGGTTTCTCGCGAAATATGACATCAGTATGTGCTAATTATTGAGTGTAATTAGAATTGTGTCTTAGATTGGGTCTTTTTCCTTAGAAATCTAGAATGTATAAGGTTAGGAATTTTTTTAACCCATTTATCTTTTATATTTTTCCATAGCCACACAAGGAGCTAGGCCTTCAAGGCAGCGCTAGTCGAGTCAGCATCGAGGAGTGCGCTCCACCTATGAGTTATTATTATATGTATGCATTTCATATAGCATTTCTTACCCAGCATCTACATTTTGATGTTAATATGGAATGAATATGCTATGTTGCATTAGACCTTTGATTGCTTATGATTATTGTTGCGTTATCACTATATAGATATATATAAATGATATAAATCCTAGTGAGTTTGGTGCTTTTGGTTTGGATGTTGTTTATATATTGTTATAGTTTTGTTATTTAATGTTATATTTTTGGAGGACAGTAGTGGAACATGTTACCTAGTGGGCTACATTAAGACTACGTGCGCACCAGTACGCTAGATGGGTAAAATGTGAATTTTTATTTGATATGAGATTATATGGTATGGACATATGGTTAAAATAATTTATTGAGATTTTTAGATGGAGTGGGGTGTGGCTGCAGTAGCTCAGTCGACCTTCAAGGTTTCGGGGCCAGTCATGCCGGTAGCGAGACTGCGATAGCTCAGTTGACCTTTCAAGGTCTCGGGGTTGGTCCACTACCCAATTAGAAAAGAAAAATATTATTTGGACTCAAGAAAACCTAAGGGCCAGAGAGGCACAATGTTTGAGGTTGTGAGAAATTCTAGGGTTTTGCTCTGATCCTCCATCTGTGTCCAATTGTGTTGGTATGGCAACATATTTGAGCATTTGCATGTAATGCATGTATAAATTAAATAAATATAAATATAAGATAAATATTATATTAATGCTTGAGTGCTTGTACCCTTAGGTTGCATGCATATACATAATGACAATTCACTCAGTGAGGTCTGATTCCCCTCAATTTTTTTTTCTTAGGATTCCTTTCTACAGACCTCCCATATTTGTCCTCTTTGCCGGACCCATTCTTCACCGGCTAATTTATGTAAATCTTAATCTAACTTTCTTTGTATTTCTTAGATACTGTAGTAGTAGTATGTTCTTGTTGTAGTGTGTTATGTTAAACTTTAGCAGACGTAATATTCTTGGGTTGTATGTTAAATATTCTATCATGAGGTTATATATGGATGATTCCTTTAAGTTTTAATTTTGAGGTAAATTTGTGATTATGCCTGTATGAAAATTGTGTTATAGGCTTGCTACGGGTTCCAGATTCATGTGAATTCTAGTTCCCTAGCGCCGGTCATGACCCTTGGGTTTGGGTCGTGACAATACACATTACACAAATTGCAAATAATATATAATTTTAAAATAATTAATTAATAATTTCAATAAAATTAAAAACTATAAATTAATTAAATAGTTTATAAAATTATTGCAATAATATAAAATTAAACAAAAAAAGATAAAATTAAAATAAATAAAATAAAATAATTATTAAAGTAACAAAAATATAAAATGTGTGATGCTTCCTTTCATTCATCTACTATTTTACAGTAAACAAAAGCCTATTTTAAGGAAGATCATCATCTTTATCCTTTTCTATAATATTCAAAAATCATACTCAACATGTGCCACCAATCATAGCATCCAATTATACAAACTGAACACTACCTGTAAGGTCCAAATATAATTAAGGCAAAAAAAGCTATCAATTTGTACACCGAAAATATCACAAGTTTCTCTTTCAAAAAAAAAATCACAAGTTCAGTTTAAGAATAAACATATTAAGTAACAAACATTAAGCAATATATAAAAAATATAAACTATACAATGTAAATTAATTACCTTTAATCGAGAATTACTACCTGAATAGACTATTGATCAACAAACTCTCTGTCTTTCTGTAATATATAATAAAAGAGAAAAAACAAATATGCATCACAATTATTTTTAACAAAAAAATAATTATTTTTTTTAAAAAAATCTCTACCTCAAATATGGAGTGAACTAAATTAGGATGCAATTTTTTTTATCATTCTTTATATTTTCTCTCCAAATTCTCATCCTTTTATCTTATAATTCTTCTCCCAGTTTTACTAAATTTAAGATAGAAAATTTGACATAAATTAAGCTAATAAAAAAGCTCAAGCAAATCATGAGCAAAAATTCAATTGAAATTTGAATAATAACTTGACAAAGGTAAGTTTAGCAATAGGAGAAAATGTGTCACAATAATCCATTCCACATGTCTGAGTGTAGCACCCCTCCCCTCCAGTATCACAAGATAATATCTCATTATCAATGGCAACACCATCAGAGAGTAGTGCTACCTACACAACAACTTTAAATAAACACTCCACATGATATCTCTTATATTTGCAAGTAACATAATTTAATATATATATATATAATAACTAACTTCCATGAAATTTTTTTTAACGATGGCAAGCAGTATTTCATATCTTAACTTAACAAATATATACATGGTAGGTAAGGTGTCCTATCACCTTAAACATTAACATACTTAAATACAACATATGAGTACAAGTCAAATGAAATACATATAAATAATTCGATAACCCTCTCCCAAAAGCACCTCCCACCGAGCCTGCTAAATGTGCTTCATCCTCTAGCACAACCTAGGCCATAACAGGACTTAACCCCTTTCCATAAATAAGCAAAATGAAATACATCACTCAGTCCAAAGGGGAAACAAGCTAGGCCAATAGCAAAAAGACAAAAGTGGATCTCCTTATGTCTATCTCATATCCAAGCCAGAGAGACCTAAACTCCAGTGCTAGTGTCATAAATGACTCGGATGATAGTAGACACAGAATCCATATACTTCTCTCTAACAACTGAAATACACACATTTACTCCAATCAGCTCTACAGTAACCCTGAAAGCAAACTTAACATATGTGTCATGACATATGACATACTTCACCCTTATCTCTATCTCAGAAACCTCATAAGTCATGGTGGTCCACTATTTTGCCATCTAAAATCTCTAGCTACACAACTAATAGATACAGCCTAAACTAAAAAATATATAAGAAAGCGAGTTTGAGTAATTTCATAATGAAATTACCCAGTGAGCAACAAGAAAATATAATGAGGATATTGAACATGGAACATATCATGAATACAAAAATAATCACAGTAGAATAATTGTACATAAATTTTAATTCGTAACTCAAAGGATGATTTAACATATTAAACAACACTTGATTGATCAATAGATATCGAAAATGATTATTTTTGTGTTTTTCTCAAGATTTCACATAATTTAATTCTAAGCATATTCAAAAAATAAAAGAATTATGAGCATTAGAGCACAAATACTCATGTCTTGTCTAGATAAATTTAATTGTCAACTTGAACATCACATACAAGACATGACACCTTAATAAATATACTGTTTTTAAAAAATACAATTTATAGTTAACTCTCTCTTAGAGTAAAATATTTATATAGCTCCTTCTTAGAGCAAATTAAAAATAACAGCTCTTTCTTAGAGCAAGATAAAATATATCTCCTTCTCGGAGCGAAATAAAATATGACTCCTTCTCGGAGCACTATTAGTATGCATACTTAGTAACCACATAAATTCGCCACCAAAGGCATAATGAATTTATGCGCTGTCCCCAAGACAATTAGTATCCGTTGGCCAACATAATCGACTCATATCATAACAGTCTTGTATAGAAAACTATAGTTTAAAACTTTAGACAATACTCGTCATTTCACCATGATAAACTAGACATAACAGTCACAAATAAAAATATTTGAAATTAAATATCATATTCCATTAATAGAGATACACTCTGTTAAACTCATACAATTGTGCTCTTGACTGCTCATTCAAAAAATTTCAAAGTTGAAAATACATTAGCTCAGAAGTGAGCATTTTGCTAGTTAATTCTTTTAGATATTCGTCTTTTTTGTATTAGGGTAGCTTTCTCAGCATACCCAAAATATATACTTCAAATACAGTAGCACTTTGGAATTAATTATTAACAAATTAATTCTTAAACAAGGGGTCTAGAGAAATCCTTAAAAAGTACTCAAATATTTGTACTAACAAATATTTATTTATCTTTCACAGATTAGCGTTGGTACTTATGCTTAATTTAGATACATACCGGAATTATTTTTCTCAAATATTTCCCTTAACTGATATTTTATTAAAATACACATGTATGTGCAACTTAGCTGCAACTTATTCCTCATTTAAAATAAAATAAGAAGTAGCTTAAATAGAAAATGCACTTTATTTTTTCAAACTTTAACTTAAGACTTATATTTCACATTTGTTTAAGAATAAATTATTATCAACATTATATTTATTACTTAAAATTTAAATTCATCAAAATTCTTATCAACTTAAATTTCACTTAGTCATGAATAAGTTGTTACTAAAAACACAACTCCAAATCTCAAACTTGTTCGATTCCTTCATGTTAAAATATACGAAGATAAGGTCAAACCAATTATAATTAAAAATAGAACAATTTATCTTTAACTTAAAAATAAATTTTAAGCTTAAGAAAAACATTACTTTATCTTACAAAACTTGCGGTTCAACAACTGATCAACCCAATGTTTCTCTACTTGTTTTGAAATCCTTCATTTCTTGGTTTAGTTACAAAGCATTGTAATTAAATTGTTTAAGTAGTAAAAATCTGCACCTTCAACTCACAAAATTCTGCATTTAAAAACCACAAAATTCTGCACTTAAACACATAGGAATCTGCACTTAAATCATATAAAATTCTGCACTTATTTCACATAAAATTTTGCACTTATTTCACATAAAATTCTGCATTTTAACACACAGAATTATGCACTTATTTTGCACAAAATTCTGCACTTTAACACACACAGAATTTTGCACTTTAAGCATTTAGAATTCTGTAGAAATTTAGCATATACGACAGCAACCCTTTTAACAAGTTTCAAAGGAAAATTTCACAACCAATTTTTCAAGGATAAACACAAAATCAAGTGACTTTTGGGGCTGGTTAGGAACGAAATTTCAGCAGCAAACTCAATATGCACAGCAGCGATTTTATTGAAAACAAATTGGGTAAATTTTTTATGAATCAAAACGATTGGTTCAACATATTTACACAACAAAAGGGTGGAGCTAAACCCGGAAATAACAGCATAAATTGGTATTCTGAATCAAGCTATTTAACGTCTAATTTTAACAAGACAAAGGGAAGATATTCGAACTCTGAACCGAAGCAATTTGAATGACAACAACAACATTGCCAATAACACTTCCATGGTTGTCCCAAAAATTAGATTTCAATAGAAAGTGGACAACAAATAAGAACAATAGACTCGTACAAAAGATTCGTTCACAACGACCAATCATCACAAAAAATAGCAATTCCATAATACAGAATTTCAAAAAGTAAACAAGAGTTCAAATCCCACCAACAACAACAATTCTAAAAAATAACTCAGAATTAGTTCAAGAGAAAGAATTGTGATTCACTCACTTTCAAAGCTAGCCCTCTTGCTGCTTGAACGGGGACTCTAATACGTGGCCACAAACAGCTCCTAATCACCAATCATAAAGATTTTCTTAGTTCTATCTCAACTCATCATTTACAATATACAAATTTCAAGAATTGTTGTAATTCTCTACTTATATTTCAATGCATGCAACTATAAATTAGTCTCATACACAATCTACAATGAACCTTATAATTATTCAGAGATTTTTACCTTAATGCTTCCTTGATCCTACCTGAAACTTAACCCAACTCAAGCTCTTGTTCTATTTTTTTTTAAAACTCTATTCTGATTTGCTCACTTGATCTTCTACTTCCTTGGTGATTTGAGTTCGGTTCCTTGTCTCTAGAGAAGAATCAAACTTGTGAAACCCTTCTCCATCCACATGCAAGCAACTTGAGCTCTCGATATGATCTCTCTCTCTCCCTCTCATGCACTCCTTTTCCTCATGCAAAAAAGAGTTTTCTTTCTTCTGTTTTTTTTATATCCACCAAAGTCTTAATGAATATATATTTTCTTAGCAAGTGACATGTGTTAACATGCATGTATCCTTTTTGACACCTCAACACATTTTTTTTTTGCAAAAACACCCTTAATATTTGTTTCCATCTTCAATTACACCCTTTTCAACTTAATTTCTTTTAATTCCTTATTTCCTTTGTTCCAATTTAATTAAGCCCTTCAAATTATTATTTTAATCGATTTTGGACTTAGTTAATTATTTAAATAATAATAAATAATTTAATTTAGCATGGTCGGGGCTACAGATTTGACAATTCTTCCCCACTAAAATAAATTTCGTCCTCAAAATTTGAATTACATGCTTACTTTATGAAATAACCAAAAATAATAAGTTCGGATATTGTTGTCTAATATCTTCTTCTTTTTCCCACGTTGCCTCTTCCCGAGAGTGATTTTTCCATCGTACATTGACTAATGGAATAATCTTATTCCTCAGCACTTTTTGATCTTTAGCTAAAATAGCTATGGGCTCCTCTTCATAGCTCAAATTTTCTTTCAATTCCATTGGTTGCTCTTGTAAAATATGTGAGGGGTCACTTTTATACCTTCGCAGTATTGAGACGTGGAATACATTATGCACACCAATTAACTTGGGTGGTAGCGTTAACCGATAGGCTACAGGTCCAACACGCTCAACTACTTCGTATGGTCTAATAAATCTTAGACTTAACTTCCCTTTTTCCCCGAATTTAATTACACCTTTCCATAGAGATATTTTCAAAATACTTTATCACCCACATTATGTTCAATATTGGCTCGCTTAAGATTTGCATAGCTTTGCTGTCTATCTTGAGTCGCTTTGAGATTTGCTCGAACTAGTTGGGTTTTGTCAGTGGTCATCTAAACTAATTCCAAACCCAACAATTTCCTTTCTCCTGCTTCTTCCCAGCATATGGGTGTCCTACACTTCCTTCCATACAAAGCCTCAAATAATGCTATATTCAAACTACTCTGGTAACTATTATTATAAGCAAATTCCATTAGTGGTACTAGCTTATCCTAGTTTCCACCAAAGTCTAGAGTACTGGCTCTTAACATATCTTCAAGTACTTATATAGTTCTCTCTAGTTGTCCATCTATTTGGGGATGAAAAGCAGTGCTAAATTTTAATTTAGTACCTAAAGCTTCTTGTAAGCTCGGCCAAAATCATGAAGCGAATCTCGGGTCTCGATCTGACACAATCGATACTGGTGTCCTATGCAATTTTATCACTTCTCTGATGTACAATTTTGCCAACTTGTTCAGACTATAATTTATCTCGATTGGCAAGAAATGTGTTGACTTGGTCAGTCGATCTACAAATCAGCTATGTCTTTCTTCATCCCTTGCCACCAATAATATTCTTTTAGACTTCTATACATTTTTGTACTGCCTGGATGCATTGCATAGGAAGAGCAATGAGCTTCTTCCAAAAAAATTTTTCTTAAGTTATCCACATTCAGAACAAATATTCTCCTTCCCAGTCTTAAAATCCTATCATTGTTACTTCGAATTTATTTTCTTTCCCTTTATTTTCAGGTACTTTGTAGTGTATGAACACTCGGTCTCAGGGAGCTAATTTGGAAGAATTTAATCTTGAAATCGAAAAGTCTTGTAAAAAGAATCGGAAGAAAAAACATAAAAAAGACAAGATAATCATGGCCGAAGACCAAGCAGCACAACATATTAGGAATCGTGCTCTCCAATAGTACACAATGCCTAATCCAAGTGATAATTTGAGTAGCATTGTGAGACCAACAGTGGACGCTAATAACTTCGAGATCAAACCGGCAATTATCTAGATGGTTTCACAATTTCAGTTCGGAGGTCTCCCAAGTGAAGATCCAAATGCTCATTTTGCTCAATTCATGGAAATTTGTGATACCTTCAAGATGAACGGAGTTGGTCCGGATACAATCAAACTCAAATTATTTCCTTTCTATTTGAGAGATAAAGCTAAGTTATGGTTGAGTTCTCTCGCACCACAATCAATAACTACTTAGGATGTATTGTCCAAGGCATTTTTAAGCAAGTATTTCCTACCAGGCAAGACGGTAAAATTCAGACAAGAGATTACCAGCTTTACCTAACACAATGGTGAATCTCTTTATGAAGCTTGGGAGAGATACAAGGATTTGTAGAGATAGTGTCCTTACCATGGGGTTCCATAATGGTTACTTATCCAAACCTTTTATCAAGGGCTTACCGAACCAATGAGGATCACCATAGATGCTACAGCCCAAGGCTCCTTCATGAGCAAAACACCCGAGGACGCCTACAACTTGCTGGAAACCATGGCATCCAACAACTATCAGTGGCATGGCGAACGAAGTGTACCAAGGAAAGTCACAGGACTTCATGAGGTGGACAGTTGGAACCTCCTTAACGCCAAAATTGATATGCTCACCAAAAAGCTGGAGGCGACTACAAAGATTTCCAATCCCATGGCTGTGTATCCTGTGAGCATTGTGGAGGAGGACATGCATCTTTCGAATGTTAGGGAGGTTTTTCTCAAGATTCCTCTATTGAGAAGTTAAACGCATTCAACAATTTCCAGAGAAATCAAGGGAATCCCTACTCTAATACTTATAATCCAGGCTGGCGAAACCATCTTAATTTTTCCTGGTCTAACCAAGGAGGAGTGCAAAACAATAACCCAGGTTTCAAACAAACCCCTCCTAAATTTCAGCAGAAGACAACCTTCCCTCAACAACAGGAACTAAAGTCTAACCTTGAAGTCATGATGGAAAAGTTCATAAAAGATCAAGAAAGGTGCCAAAAAGACCAAGAGGAGCAACGAGAAGCAATAAAAAATTTGACTTCTCAAGTAGGACAACTTTATGCCCACAATAAGATACTGGAAAATCAAATCGCAGCTCAAGCCTCGGGATCAAAGCATGGTGGATTATTTCCTAGTCAATCTCAAAATCCTAGAGAGCAAGCTTAGGTGGTTACACTTAGAAGTGGTAAGCAGCTGACTACCGATGAGACAAAAAATAATGATGCAGAAACTGCATGTGACCTGCAGACAGAGAAAACCACACAAACACAGGAAAAGAATGAGGAGAAGAAAGACTTGCCACCTTTGGTACCACCATTGTCGTTTCTAAAAAGGCAGCAAAAATCCAACCTAGACAGGCATTTTGAAAAGTTCATGAAATCATTCCAGCAGCTTACACTCAATATACCTCTCCTAGATGTGATAAATACCATGCCTGCATATTCAAAGTTTTTGAAGGACATCATCTCGAACAAGAGAAAATGGAAAGATCATGAGACTATTCCTATCAATAAGGAATGCAGTGCAGTTATTCAAAATAAGCTTCCTCAAAAGCTTAAGGATCCAGGGAGTATCACTATCCCTTGTACTATTAGGAATGAATTTATAGGTAAATCCCTTTATGATCTTGGTGCAAGTGTGAGTATAATTCCTCTCTCTTTTTGCAGGCGTCTCAACGTTGATGAACCTCAACCAACGACAATATCCTTACAATTTACGGACAGATCAATCATTTATCCTTATGGTATTCTCGAAGATATCCCAATCAAAGTTGGTGACTATTATATTCCAGGAGACTTCATCATCTTGGAGATGGAAGAGGATCACCACATTCTGATCATACTTGGATGACCTTTCCTAGCCACAGCAGGAGCAATCATTGATGTTAAGAGAGGAACAATACTGCTGGAAATTGGAGACAACAAGGTGGAATTTGATGTTTTCAAAATGGCAAAATAATCCTCAACAATGGGATCCTGTTTCAGAGTTGATGCGATCCAAAGTTGTGTGTAAGAAACCTTTGAAAAGCAACTCACTGATGATCCCCTAGAAGCATGCTTGGTCTGTGATGTTTCAGAAGATGAACCTGACAAGGAAGTGGTAATGTATGAACACTATCTCAGTGCAAATTCCGCATTAAATAAGCAAAGATCAGTTAGGTATGAGCCCTTAACTTCTACTTTAGAAAGTCTTGGTAAGATTGAATAGCAGACTGTACCCAAGGTAGAGCTCAAAACTCTTCCTTCTTCTTTGAGGATTTACAAAGAGAAAATAAAACGGTGGCATGACAAAGAATTACAAAAGAAAGAGTTTCAAGCAGGAGATTTAGTATTGTTGTTTAACTCCCGATTGAAGCTATTTCTAGGAAAATTAAAGTCTCGACGGTCTGGACCGTTCAAAATTACACGAATTTTTCCTCATGGAGCAGTCGAACTTGTCAACCAAGCAAATGAAGCTTTCAAGGTCAACGGGCAATGTCTTAAGCCCTACTTTGTGGAGGAAGCTAGATTGAAGAGTGTCTCTTGTACACTCATAGAGCCAATACCCTGAATTCAGCAAGGGATAGTCGAGCTATCGACTTTAAATTAGCGCTAATTGGGACGAAACCCAATTGATTTTCTTTTCAATATTATTTTATTTTATTTTAATTTTATTTTCAGTTTTATTTACTCTTCTTTCTTTCATAGGTTGAGAATTGCTAAGCAAAGGTTTGCATATTTTAGGAGCAGAGTTGTGATTACACGGGTTCTACAATCAAGGTACGCAATATTGACTAACATGTTTATGCAATTTACACGGTTTTGTGACACGACATTGGCAAGTCATGACTATGTCGTGTCTCCGTACCAAAAATTTTCATAGAATATTGCACGGCTTGAGTCCACGGCATGTTCAAAACCGTGATATTTGCTGCCCATAAACACATGACTTGGAGCCATGTCATTCCCTACCAAGCATGGCTTCAAGCTGTGCAAGTCACCATCAAGCCGTGTCTTTCCATACCAAGCACGACTTCAAAGCCATGCATGATCACATTTCACACAGCTTGAAGCCTTGTTATGCACACTCAAACACGGCTTCAAGCCGTGTGAAGCCGTGCACAACCATAATTTCACACGGCTTGAAGTCGTGTCATGCTTACCCAAGCGTGGCTTCAAGCCGTGCAAACCACAACTTGACATGGCTTGAAGCCATGTCATACTTCACTAAGCATGGCTTCAAGCCATGCAAAGCATTCTATCATATGGTATGAAGCCATGTCACATACTTCCAAACACGACATCATGCCATGTGGCCCATTTCCACAACACGGTTTTCAATTTTTTTTACACGACATTAAATGTCCTGCCACATAAAAGCTTTTTGACAGTGGGTCCCACAGACACATTTTGACATTTTATTTTCTGTTTTCTGTAATATTTTATTATTTTTTTCTATAATTTTATTTTTTGGATATTTTGTGTGTTTTTATCTTCTGTTTTTCTTTTACTAGCTTTCGGACAAACACACAATTCAGGGAAGATAGGGGGGGTGCTTGCTAATCTAATTAATCTGATTGTTAGTTTTTTATTTTATTTTATTTAGTCAGTAAAAAAATAAAAAAAATAAAAAAAATAAAAAATTAAAAATTAAAAAAAAAAATTATTTAGGATTTATTACTTTTAACTCGTTTCCCCATACTGTTAATTTGATTGCCCTAATGAAAATTTTTGTTTAAATTTTTATATACTCTATCACACTTGGGATTATATTAGTGTATAAGCTTATTTCTTGATTAATTACTGAACTATTGAATGATTTATTAATTAAGATAGTTGTACATAATCTTTATGTATGGAAATTTGAGTTTTTATGACCTAAGCATGAACCTAAAGATTGAAATTGTGCATGATTTTAGGCAGGGTTGCATATTTGAATATCAGTTTAAAAAAAAAACTCTCTCATTCTTAAAGTAAGAGCTGTATTTAAATTAAAATCTTATGCGCTCTGAATTTACTCCAATGCCCTAATTAGGGTATGAGTATCCGAAGGAAATACTCAACGGTGTCTACGCTTAGTAATACAGGAATGGCGGGAGATTACTTAGAGTAGAAAGATTTGAATTGATAAGAGAAAAAATAATAAAGTGAAATGGAGCGTAAAACGCATTCACTAACTAAATAAAAAAAACTGAGAATCTTTATGTTTCCCTTCTCTGGTTTTGTGTTCACTTGATTTTAAAAGGTTGTGTGCTTGGGTTATGATTAGTAAATTATTCATATATATTGTATTTTTGTCTAATTATCTTCTTTAGTAAATATGTTTCGGTGTCAGTGTTATTAAGTTTCATGTCTTAGAAGCTATATGACTTAGGTTGTGATTTGAGTTTACTGTTTTCAAAGTTGGTTTTTGCTTGAGGACAAGCAAAGTGCTAGTGTGGGGGGAATTTGATGTGCAAATTATTTATGTATTTTAGAGTTGAATTTTAATAAATGTTAAATAGGAAATAATTTAATTTAAATAGTTTTTGGTTCTAATTAGGAGTTTGTTTAGTAATTAGTATTTGATTAGAATTTTTATTATTACTTATCTATTTAGGAAGATATAATTATTTTTTAATTAATGTTTATCTTTTGTTTGTAGGTGGACCCGCCAATTAAGGAAAAAGGAAGAATTTAAAGTTGAATTGTCAAAACTTCCAAAAGCTTCAAGCAAGCCATATTTAAGCCATGCAAGCCAAATTATATCTGGATAATTAAGAAGCCGTGTGAAGATAAAAAAAAGTCTCCTATTTTGCAAATTAAGAAGATTTGAAACCAAAGTGGACTCTTCCTAACCATAGTTCTATATAAAGGAAGTTAAAACACCTTTTGTGAGGACGAACGGAGATGACGAAGAGGAGAGACGCAGAGGCAAGATTGAGAGACAGCTGAAGCACTTGACAATTGTTTATCAACTTTATTTCTTAATATTTTGTTAATGGATTTCTCCATGGACATGCGTGGCTAATTTTCTTTTAGAATCTTAGTTAGGAGTAGCTATTCCATTATATGAATTGAACACAAGTACTTTTATTTGATTTGAATTTCAATTAATTCTTTGTTTTGCAATATTGCCTAGTTATCATTCCAGGCCTGTTTGATTGCTTGTTTATGGATAAATTCACCAACGAGAGTTAGGGGAATTTATTAGCTTAAGAACACTTAGAACTTAGATCACTCGATCACGAGAGTGGGCGAGCTCTTTAGGGAGTCATGACAGTTTAATCACGGTGACAAATTAATTGCTAAAAATCTTAATGAGCTAGGATTAACTTATTAATCATGAGAGTAGGTTAGATTTTAATCTTTGCATGCTTGATTGAACTTGTGAGAGTCTTTAGGTAATTTAGAGCAATTGCCCTTAATTGAATTCAAAAGCTTTTTGACGTAAATCTTCTTAATTTGTAAAATAGGAGACTTTTTGATCTTCACACGGCTTCTTAATTATCCAAATATAATTTGGCTTGCATGGATTAAATATGGCTTGCTTGAAACTTTTGGAAGTTTTGACAATTCAACTCTAAATTCTTCATTTTTCCTTAATTGGCGGGTCCACCTACAAAAGATAAACATTAAATAAAAAAAAACTAATTATATCTTCCTAAATAGACAAGTAATAAAAAAATCCTAATCAAATACTAATTACTAAACAAACTCCTAATTAGACCCAAAAACTATTTAAATTAAATTATTTCCTATTTAAAATTTATTAAAATTCAACTCTAAAATACATAAATAATATGCACATCAAATTCCCCCACACTAGCACTTTGCTTGTCCTCAAGCAAAAACCAACTTTGAAAACAGTAAACTCAAATCACAACCTAAGTCATACAGCTTCTAAGACATGAAACTTGATAATACCGAGACTGAAACATACTTACTAAAGAAGATAGTTAGACAAAAATACAATATATATGAACAATTTACTAATCATAACCCAAGCACCCAACCTTTTGAAATCAAGTGAGCACAAAACCAGAGAAGGGAAACATAAAGATTCTCAGTTTTTTTTATTTAGTGAATGTTTTTTACGCTCCAATTCACTTTATTATTTTTTTCTCTTCTCAATTCAAAACTTTCTACTCAAAGTAATCCCCCGTCGTTCTTGTATTACTAAGCGTGGACACCGTTGAGTATTTCCTTCGGATACTCATACCCTAATTAGGGCATTAGAGTAGATTCAGAGCGCATAAGATTTTAATTTAAACACATCTCTTACTTTAAGAATGAGAGAGTTTCTTTTTTTTTCAACTGAAATTCAATTATGCAACCCGTCCTAAAATCATGCACAATTTCAATCTCCAGGTTCATGCTTAGGTCATAAAAACTAAATTCTCCATACATAAAGATTATGTACAACTATCTTAATTAATAAATCACTTGATATTTCAGTAATTAATCAAGAAACAAAGTTATACACTAATATAATTTCAAATGTGATAGAGAATATAAAAAAAATTTAAACAAAAATTTTCTTCAGGACAATCAAATTAATAGTATGGGGAAACGAGTTGAAAAGTAATAAATCCTAAATTAAAAAAAATATTTTATTTATTTTATATATATATATATATATATATATATATATAATATATATTTATTTTATTTATATATTTATTTGTTTTATTTATATAAATATATATTTATTTGTTTTATTTATTTATTTTATTTATATATTTATTTTATATATATATAATAGTATGGGGAAACGAGTTGAAAAGTAATATATATATTTATTTTATTTATTATATATATATATATACTGACTAAATAAAATAGAAAAGTACTAAATAACAATATCCATGGCATTGTCCTCAATGTCAACAAAATAGAAAAGAAAATTAACAATAAACAAAATTGAGGAAAAAGAAATAAAGGGGGCACTTCCCTGAATTGTGTGTTCGTCCGAAAGCTAGCAAAAGAAAAACAAAAGATAAAAACACACA